>JAMKCH010011106.1:0-26386 GCA_023653785.1 Ophioderma brevispina
CCACAAATATTTTTCCTCTTTCTCTTCCCATATTTTCCCACATACCACGATATTATTTTGAGTTCAAGCAACTTATGATTAATTAATTCACTAACTTGATAAGTATTGTGTTTTTTTAATAAATAAGCGCAATAAAGTAATGTGTTTTGAGTACATGTAGACAACTTATCATTCACAATTTTCAGCATCTCCATTAAAATACATGATTAATGGTAACTTAAAAGGTTACTCATTGAAATTATTCAATAAAATTGAATGCAACCCGATTCGTATGAGGAGATAAAGGAAATTATTTTCTTTCAATTCCAATAACGAAAGATTTTAACATGAGAAAATTCTTCATTCGCATTTTCAATAAATACCCATTGATATTACAGAAATATGGCAATTGAATGAACTCAAGCGTCAGGAAGTCTTGTCGGAAACTGCCATCGTACACCTCAAATCTGTTAGTTTTTTTTACGTCAGAGAAAGTTGTTCAACAAAGAAAGTATAAGAGCAACTACTCTATAAAGAGTCGTGACTCAGATGAGGTGGAAATATAATACGCAATGATCTGTTTGATGAGCAAAAATTCAATAAATCATGGGAATATCAATTTCTTTCCAATTTTCTGATTACACTCCGAGTCGTTATTTTTACGAGTTTTAGATACGTCATTTGACACTCATTGCTAATATATCGTCCTATGGTGTTCGTTACTTGAGAGTAGTAAGCTCCATTGGAATTTTGTAGTTATTTTCAGGACCAGTGGGAACTACTGAAAATTTAATAATATAAATGTAAAAGATACCATCTGATTAAAAAAGCGTGTTTTAGTAATGTACTGAAAATAACCGTATTCATTATAAATACGTGTTGTAGTGTCGATCATTGAGAATTAAAGTGTTTTCGTCCGAAAAGCCTCTTAAATTAATACAAATATAATGACTTGATAGTAAGATAAGCGTCTCTGATAAAATCCGTGATCGTTGATTCCTTTTACTCTACAACAAGTATCAAAATATACACCTTCAAGCAATAACAGATTTATAAAATCCAACTCTTCCACTAACGTTTAGGAACGTATTTAATATGTCCAATAATTCACAAAAACCCAGGGTTTCAAACGTCAGACGTACACTTTGGATGCCTAGTGTACTTACACATGTGGGGCGATGCTACAATTTGGAAATACAGACAAAATACTGTAAAATTTTAGTCCAATTTCAGTGCTATGAAAAAGACTACAACTGGAGCTTTTTATTCGATTTTTTTCGAGATCAAACATTATCGTACATTCAGTATATGAAATTTTTCAATTATACGAGTAAGTACTAAAGTTTACCAGAAAAAATGCTTTTATTTTTTTTATTATTTTACAAAACCCCGTAAAATCTTTTACAGGTTCCATTCAAATTAACTGTATATTATAGTTGATGATTAATTTTCAATTGAGTATTAAATATTTGATTAAATCCAATTCTTACAAAAATAAAAATGTAGAACCTCATCATTCCTCTTTCTATCTTCACTGGCACAGTATTTTGCAGGTAAGAGGACAATGACACATTAGAAACAGTACAAAAGCATGTCATTCTAGCGCCTCGCAGGCAAGAGTAGGTCAAAATGTGGATCCCACCCGCCTCAGCGATTCGATCGACTTCTTTGTGAGTTCAGCAAACAGCTCAATGTGCATTAGTCTCCTTTGACATAGAAACAGAGGACGTTTTTTAGTTTTTGCAAAACAGACCAATCACTTTGGAATTAAATTTGACAAGGAAAACAAAGGATACTCGACATGGAAAGCGTACTCAAAATGAAGAACGTTTCAAAGTCCACAATGTCTACATAAAATCATTTTCTAAAATGTTTCAAATTTCGAGATGCAAGTTCATATTCTCGAAAAACTCATCGCCGATATATCGAAATGTGACTTTGGTCGATTGGCCTGTTTGGAGGAAGGATTCGTGACGACATAATCACTCGCCACATAAAATACTCAAATCTGCATTTTGAAGCTGTCTTATAAAAGTTCAGACTTTTCAGTTTACGACAAAAACACTGGTAGGTGGTTCATTTCTCAAACTAAATCATGGCTACACGAATCAGTATGACTGATCAATAGCCGATAATCGTGCAAACCATTTTGCGACCATTTCGACAAATCAAACTTGAGTCAGACTCGGCACATCTTTACGGCACATCACTAATTAAAGTTCATAGTCCATCACCACATAGAATACTCAGATATCAATTTTTGAAAAGCAGGATTATTAAATTTCAGGCTTTTCCGGACATTACTGCAAAAGCATTTATATGGTCCATTTTCTGGCCTAAAACAGATTGAAATGAGTATTTTTAAAACGTTGGAAGCCCATCACACCAAAGGGGACATACTAAACGGAGAATTTACAACAAAACTAACAAAAATTACATAATCGCCCAAAAAGGAGAGCAAAAAATTTAGAGATTACTCCAAAGCCTAATAAAGAGGGAGGAAAAACATCCCCGTGATGTGACGTCCTACATGTTTAAGCCTGTGTTTCAGAGAAAATGTTAAATCGTGGACCATAATAAACTCAAGGGTGAGTATGTAATTATAGTCATTTAATTGAGGTGCTCGGTGTCACTATCCAACTTCCCTTGCGCATTCTCAAACAAAAAGTAGTGCTGGTAAAACGGGGAAGAATGCTTTTCTACCAGGATGTAATTCTTGAAGACCGTTCCCTCATACCTGCCAACTTCTTTCTATCTTGTCTCACTTGAAGACACAATCATCTGGAACAAAAACAACATTAGCAGTTTTACCTTTGAACTTCTCATCATAATTGATAGCATGAAGGACTTACATTACATACTCAGAATTTAACTCCCTCCTCTTGCAATCTTCGTGTTCTATTGCTCTTGCTCCCCTATCCACATCATGGCGCGGATTCCCGGAGGGGGCGGAAGGGGCGGCGCGCGCCTCCCGGTAATTCTCTGCAACTGAATCTTGTCAAATCTCCCATTTGGCAAAGTTTCAGCCTTCAGCCCCCCGGTAATTTTGACGCGTTGTGTAAATCCTTGATCTCTGCCCCCCTGCACTTGTGGATTATCATAATTTACTCGCCGACTCGATGTAAAAGGGAATGAAAATAATTTAGCAGAACTAATATTTGACCGAAACATATATTATACGTGATATCGTCAGCGTGCTATTCCGAAAAAGTATCCCAAGCAATATTTTCATTAATTGGATAGCGATGTGAATAAACTCCTTTCTTAACTGATAACACAAAAACAGCACTTCAAGGATCACCCTGAACGAGCCCTATTTCAATTTTGAAAGGACACCTCAAATAATAATTGTGATGTACATAATCGTAAAACTTTTTTCAAAATCTGTTTGTTAAAAGACTACTAGGAATATTTTTTGAAAGAATAAGGAATCATGGACACTCTCTAACCGATGTGGATATCCCTTCATTCACAAAAGCCTGCTGCTGAACCCCCTTCAGAGGCGGACTGGTTCGTTCAATCCGGCCGGGAAAATGAATTGACCGGCCCATAGATATAAAATCATAGGGCCTATTTAATATAAAAACTAACATTCCAAAGCTGAAAGGTATATAACCCCGCTTTACAAATCTTGGAGGTCACGGGTATTATAAGGCGGTTAAGACCCAATTTTTCAGCATCGTTGTCACTCAAAGCCTTTAAATAAAATTTTTACCACTGTTCCAAAAGACTGTTTTGGTAAAATTTTGACATTTTTCATTTTCATTTCATTCATTCCCACACTTTCCCATTTTCACCCAAATACCTCTTTTTTAAAGATTTTTATTTTTATTTTTATGTTCAAAAATTTCATCACCCATAGATCCCATTTCCAAAAATTTCCTATTTTTTGCACATCCTCTGTCACCGGAATGACCCTGGGTTGGAAGCGCCAGCCTTCGTATCTCTTTCCATATGTGGGGTCCCTCCCATTTTAACTCTCGTCTAGCTGAGCCATTTTTGCTGGTCGGCAGACCAGCCAGTATGAGCAATCGTGAATCTGACTTACTGATTGACTGACTCCTGTGCCGTTATTAAAGTTGTTGCCTATGCCGATCATTTCCGTCCTGACCAATTTCAAAGAAACAACCCTTATTTAAGCCTCCTCTTGAAAAGCTTACAGCTGGTCGTGCCGTGCGTGATCGCCGCAAGGAAACGGATTCTTTTACGGCTACTATAATCGTTTTATAGTTTTAACTATTATAAAACAAATACCAGCAGAATAAGCTCTTCAAATTACTATTACAAACCGTCCAGTACCAAGCACCCACTTGAATGTTAGAACAGAGTATAAAGTTTTTTTTTTCTAATTAAGTCGATCTGGCATCACATAATTTGGTGTCAGTGGGGGCGTCCATAATGGTGCATTAATTTTGCAACACTGTCAAGGCTGACCCGACTCCAACTGGAAGCAGTAACGAACTAACGCTGGTCGATTCGGTCCCAAAACCAGTTCGGTCCCATTCGAATTCGACTCAATATCAATTCCGTCCCCAGTCGTTCGGTCTCACGGCAATTCGGCCCCAACGGTAACTCGGTCCCATTAGGAAAAACGCGTGTTAACAATAACGTGCGTGTAACCCACTTAAAAACCTTGGCCTAACATATTTTACGAATCATGATCAACTTAATAATAATTTAATTGGTGATATAATGTAAAAACAATCATTGATTATCATTATAGTAGAACCCCACTCATGGAAAAAAACTTAGCTCCGTCAATTTGAATAATTTTAGTTTAGGCGTGTTTTATTCTATTTTAAAACCAGTCGTTTTGCAAATTATCATTCCATATTTGCTAAAATTAATTAAATATTTTAAGCATGGAAATCCTATAATTCAAGAAAAACAATTTTTCAATTGATAATCAATTTAAGCATAATAATTCACTTTACCTTAATTGCACTGTGCTTATTGGAAGGAACGAGAACAGTATCGTATTGGAATTTCGATTCTGTCGAATTGCAAAACAGAATTTTTGTCATGCATTTTTGTGAACATCATGGGTACTATATTACAATTTAGAATAGTAAATTTATTGGCGTTTTGTTTTACACTTTAACACATGCACACGCCGAAAGCGTCTCCAACAATATGGGAAAAGCAAAAACTGATAACACAATAATTTTATATTGAACAAATACTGTAACATCTTGGGGTTGGGTAACTGAGTGTCCTTATTTTATTGTATTGGTTACTACTACATTCTACATGTATTAGGATACAGTTACATCGATCACCCAAAATTTATACTGGTGACTTTCACTGTTGCTTAGTTCCCTATAAAGGCCCTGGGATTCAACAAGCTCGCATAAAAGCCAGCAAATTGGTATTGTAAACCGTATTGTAATACGACTGAAACATCACGGCTGATGATAATAAATCGATGAAAGCCCAAGTAAAATTGGCATCAGCCATTTCTTTGACCCACTAGCCACTCCTCAAAGCAAATTTTCCTCGATTGGGGAGAGACTCGCAATAGGGGGCCTAGTATAAGTTGTGTTGATAAAACAAAAACAGGGGGAAAAACGACTACTATATTCATGTGACACAGAAGTAGGCAGAAAGAACGTAGAACTCACCGATATCACAAAAAGACAAAAACAGAGTAAAATTGCCGTGTAATTTCATTTGGGTCCGAATTGTCATGGGGACCGAATTGACGAATATGAGGCCAATGGTGAATATTTTACTGAGACCGCAATGTACGAAAAAAATTTTTTTCCATATGGGACCGAATTGGCATTGGACCGAATTGACGTGGGACCTAATTGACCATCGAGAGAACCGATTGACTGAGTATCCGATTGGCATGGGACCGACGGACTGGGACCAACACACGTAAACCGGCTGCAATATTTACCTAAGTATTTGTAAAGGGTTTAAACAAAATTCTTGACTATCATGTTAGATGACAGAAGTATACATCTTGACTATTATTTGATGAAAGAAGGTAATTTCAATCTTTTTCCCCCGTTATCGAGACCATCAAATTGCTTTTATGGAAAGACTTTAGTATTCTGCCACAGCTCGATTCGGCAACGTTTAACATGGGTTAAACGGAAATAAACGATGTGGAGGTGCCGATTTTAAGTGTGTGCAGAATACTAAATTCATCCCCATAAAGTTTAAAATTGGCAAACCTTTTTTCTGCAGTAGATCTGATTTTTATGGTCTTTTTTTGGCTTGGGTTTTTTTGATCGCTTTTTTTGATCAAAACCCCAATTTATGCAAAAGGTAAACAAACCAACGAGAAGTAAAAATGATTATAAAATGTTATGCCTTTCTGTGAATTTGTCCGGACCCCTAGATTTGTGGCCTATGATTTTTGGTATACTTTGACTCCGGCTACCATGCCAGTCTCTGTGACTGCACAAAGCACCTGTCAAGTGAATACATGTGTGTAGAACTAGAAACGATCTGAAATACCACATTGGTTCCATAAACTATTAAATACTCACACCTGTTTGTTACCAGCCAGGACTCAGCTATGCAAAAAAAATATATGTGGCGTAAATTGACTGACCCTAAAATTAGGCTCGACCCCTACATGAAAAAAAAAAAAAAAAAAAGCCGGAGCTCATCATTCAACTGAACTGGAAGTCATGACTCATGAGGTATCTTGCCTTTCCGCTATGTAGAGCCTGTCAATTGTTACTTTTTGAGTTCTTTGGGCAACTAGTGACACTTTATTACTATGTGGCAATAGTGTAGCAGAGAGTGCAAGGTGTCACGTTAGTTCAAAGACACCAAAAACAGGAGAAATATTAACGTGTCATTTAAACCTTAAAATGATATACAAAAGTACCACAAAATTCAAAACGTCACGTGCAACAGTGCCCATTTTGATATACATTTCATAAACCGACCAGCTATATAGCTACAGCTAGTCTGTTGTAATAAACAAACTACTAAAGGAGTGTACCCTCCCTGTGATTTTCTTTACTGACAATCCGATCCTATACTTGGTACCACCGGAGAGTTCTTCTTTCCATTGATATCAAAATAAGAGGAATATCGTTGTTATCAATGCTGGAAATATCTGTAGAATCCTTCTCATTCGCCTTGTTGATCACTTGGATCAAGGTCTTCCAGAGATTCAAGGTGGCTTCCGAAAGGATAGTGGAACCACTGGCAGGTCTTTCCAGCAACCCAGCACTTCTTCGTAAACAATTAAAAAGGAAGAGCGCCGCTCATTAAACTCATTATGAATGGTGACGTCCGTGGCGTAAATTTCGTTTGACATTGGGGGGAGGGGGAGGGGATGGGTTGATGAAAATTTATGAATGAACCGGGTTTGTGAAAAGATCCATTAATAGCACATGTGCGCGAAGCGCGATAAAACATTTTTTGCCACTTCAGCAGCTCATTTGTTAAATGCAATTGTATTTGCAAAAAATGCGCGCGAAGTGCCGCGCGGAAAAATATACCATTTTTTAAAACTATTATGGTAAAATATGAGTTATTTTTGGTCAAAAACACATGAACCAGGCATCAACATTGGGGGATGATAGTATTGACCATCCTCCCTCTCAAATATTGGGGGATATATCCCCCCAATCCTCCGGGATTACGCATTGTGACGTAATATTGTGTAAAGGTTGGGGAGATTTCGAAAATTCTGCAATGTCTATTTCATGACGTTTCGAGAGACGTCTTAGACCTCAGTGGTCAAAATTATAAGCGCAATCATAAGGGGAAAATCCGGATGGTCTCGCTATTGTAACTGAAATGAAAACAGAATTCACTTTCAGACTTTCCGTTTGGGAATTTTGGTGTTTGTTTTTTGTGTTAGTAAAGTTGCGCCATGAGATTCAAACTCTCAGAAATTGGTGGTTGAAAAGGTACTCCTAAATAATCATTATTTAGCGGCGATATAAAGTGACTAGTGAGATGTACTATGTGTGTCGGTATCACTTGGGTCAATTCGAACACGTCTTTCTCATCTTATGCGGGTGACATGAATTTTTACTATTCTGACATGGCAATATGCATGGCTATTTTCCGGCAGTGGAACCAAGTTTGAATTGGGAAATGCAATTCCGATTATTGATTGCTGTCATATCCTATATGCGCGGACCGTGTTTTGACTAAGAAGGGTCATGCCAGTTGCTGCGCGGTCACTCATGGCTTGCATGACACATACATTTACACACACTGACAGATTTACTACATTCGGTTGTGTGTAATAGTTCAACGCATTCATTAAACTTAGGTCAGTCAGCCGTGGCTTGGTCGAGCGCTCGTCCACTGATAGCCGAGAGTCTTATGGTTATTTGCATATAATAAAATGTACTACATGCGCGAATAGCCGTCGGTGACTAGCGTCGGTGACTAGAATCTTTTATACAGGTTTTCAATGAGTAGGTTTGGTTGTGCCCGCTCCATTAGAAGCAAACAAAAATACCAGCACACCATACTGCACCAAGACTTTCATTAACATTAAACCAAGGCGTTCCGTAATCGTCAACCCCATGAGAAACCTTTGAAAATCATGGCAAGTTTGGATGCCCCAGATAAATCGTCTCAATATACCCCAGTTTCCACCGTTCCACCGCAGTTCCACGACGGCATGATGGCAGTGTTTCATGATCATCTTGAGTCTTCTGCGATTTCCAAGTAACTATGTAAGTAAAGCAAGATGAGTTCTAGCACAAGTCCTCTTCAGCAATCATGTTTTCAGTATAATGCTTCAAGATGCCTTCTGCCGCTGTCTGGGATTAGTATCAACTACCGTTATAATGACAAACTGTTCATGTAAGACTCTTCAGGCTAAATCCAAAAAGTAGTCGAAGGAATTTGCCCGTGACTCCCTTTTTGCTGAGACTGCTTGCAACACATTACTCATATGCAGCACTGCAGGGGCCTGTTCTCAATTGCCTTTGTGACAACTTTGGCTTGACCATCATCACAAAGAAGACTGAATGAATCACGTAACACCTGCTCCTGAAAGCCTATTTTGAAAACCCGTCTACCAATTTAATAAAGAGCAGAACCTAACAGCAGTTGACAAGTTCACATACCTTGGGGAGCATTTATGATGAAATCAACAACAAACTGCAAAAGCCACGCTGTTTTGGCCGTCCCCCGCGGGTTTTAAGTCTGGTAACGCCAGGAGCAAGTATTGGACACCCAAACTAACGTCTACCACGGTTATATTGTTCTGCCATCCCCTCCTTTATATTTGTGAAACTTGGACAGTGAACCACGCCATGCTAGGAAATTAATCACTGCCATCTTACCTGTCTGAAGAATACTGAGATCAAAGTGGCAGGACAAAGTCCCGGACACTGAAGTCCTCACTCGTGCTGGTATGCCAAGTATCTACACCATCTTGAAAAATCACAGCTTAGATGGTCCGGTCATGTGAACAGAATGAATCCTAGCGTTTCCCCAAGAAAAATCTTCTATGTTGATCTGAAGACAGGAAATCGCTCACGTGGTGGACAAAGCGTTTCAAAGATACACTCAAGGCTTCGCTCAAGAGCTTCAGCATAGACGTGAACAGTTGGGAAAGCCTAACCCAAGATCGCCCCACATGGCGCAGCCTTCTCACAGAATCAGCAAAGATGAGGCTATAAGGCAGAAGCGCAAGTCCAGAATCAACTCCATAACATCGGGCAGCACTCCTTCCAAGGAAGGTCCTGTGTGTCACAGACTTTTCCATGATCTATTTGGTCTCATCAGCCACATGCGCACCCACAAAACTTCGTCATCTTCTTTAATTATTTGTCTGATTCATCACTGCTGGGCGAACGAACGAACGATATCAAAATAAGTGCCAGCATTCCCATTAGGGCGTCAACTATGATGTCATAAGCTGAGAAAAGTACGACAATACTGAATATGGGGTGGAAAATTGATATTTCGCCACTTTTCTGACTCAAAAAAATAATTACAAAGCACTAAATCGCTCTAAATTGATATAAAACTAGTCATTAAATAGAGGGAAAAACCGCATGAAAATCTGATATTCCTAACTTATTCTACACTGTGTATGGAAATTGAAAAATTTGCTGACACGAGAAATTTATGACGTCATTCTGACGTAATGCTCTTCATGTTGGTACTCATTTGGGTATCAATGGAACGATGAGGACCATAGCTACCTCTTTGGTATCAAAATCAAGTGTTTGTCATACTCCTGTGTCGTACTGAGCATGTTGGCACTTCTCCCCGGATGGGGGAGAGGGTGGTTGCCACCCCTGTCTATCACTTTGGGATCACCCTGTACCTTACCTATACCCCGATTGATGTTTGTTTTTGCATGAAAGGAGCGTAAAATGTCAATTGACAATTACATTAAATAATTTCGTACCAGAAAAAAGGGTTTTATAGCAAGACGGAAAAAATTGAAACGGCTGGTAGCCACCCCCTTTCGGTAGAAGAGGGTTAAACACAATGCGTTTTCTAACCTGCATAAAGGATCACCACCACCCCATTTTATTCTCAATTTTGAGTCAAATCCGAAGTCAAATCGATCTAGCCATTTGGATGTTATAAGCAAAATGTGTATCAAATGGTCCAAAGATCCATAGATGATTTCATCAAAGTTCTTTTATAAAGGCTACTTTAGCAATGTTCGTTTCTCGTGCTGCGCAGAAATTTTTTCTAAAAGCAGGTCCCCGATTAGTTTTGGGCACCGGCCAACTCTCGGCGGCCATGATTAGTTTGCCGAAAATCTCCTGGATTCCCAGGACATAGTTGCGGATCATATTGTAGCAAAGAAAGTATCAAAAATAAGTTTGCTATCTAAAATAATTTAAATATATACAATATGTTGACCTTTAGTAAAAACACCTTATGTCTGAATTCCCAAACTGAGATACTATGCTTAATTACTGTATATTATATCATCGAGGCCAACTGATAATGCAGAATTGACAGATGTTTTTGGCTCTCGAATAGTTTTTGATATGACAATGTTAATATAAATAGTTCAATTTCGTTCAAAGTTAATATGTAATGAGCCGAACTTATTATATGCATGGATGCAGATTATGTATTGTGGTCGCGGCATGAGTGTTCTGATTATGGCGTTTATAAATGGGAAATTGTTTTTAGGACCTGAGCCAAGAGCAAAGGAACGTTCCTGTTTTTAGGACCTGAGCGAAGTTAACAGCTTCTGTTTTTTTAGGACGGAAGCCGAAGAGCGAAGAGGGACCTTCCTGTTTTTAGGGCCGGAGCGCTGTTTTGCAGGAAGCGTTATAATGGAAAAAAAAAAAACTCAAATAATTATTGCGCTTGTGAAAGTAATGGTAAAAAAAGCAAAATCAAGCCTTCACAACCCCCATTCCCCCACGAGTACTTTTATATATTTAGACTGATTTTTATATTCTCTATTGTCATAGCGACGTTCCTTTGCTCTCGATCCTTGGTGACAATGACAGCAAATGACACCAAACTGACAAGCTGCCCGAAGCGAAGTTACCCGTTTTTTCAATTTTGTCCGAATTTGGCCAATTTACCGCAACATTGTATGTATGTACATCGATGCAATGTTGATTGCACATGCATTCGCATTGAATATTTATCTCGTGTTGGTATGGAGTTGTACGATCTGTTTTACGAGCAGCCAGGCGATCATTACCGTCAAAGGGGTTTTAATAGAGCTTCTCCTTATGGTCAATTAAAAGTTAATGTCGGTGAGCACCTTAGATATTCATCTCGTTGTATTGCAACAAATCCGTGCAAATAAGAACACGGTTCGGATTTGATCCTGTTGAACAAGTTGGCATTCATTATATTTCATTTCAAACCATGGTGGACAATATTGATCGTGAATTGCATAGCTTCCGACGACAGCTTTTACTACCTACAAAGAGTAACAGTAGTCAATGGAAAACCTCACCACAACAACGTAATCATTAAGGCGGAATGAGTTTACCTGGCCTCTAATTCGGGTGAAAGCAAGATAGAGTCCTGCGGAAGCCACAGTCCGGGCTCCATAGACGATCACGGAATAAAGCGTGATGAAAACTAATGTTGCGTGAAGAGTCAACGAATCGATTGTCCTATTGTGCACCATTGTTCCGGGACTATGAGTACGCCGGACTTTAATTACTTCTACACGGTATGCGTTACCTACAAAATTCTTGAGAATGTGTAACTACTTAGGTTTGTTTCATAACCCAACCCATAACCGATCGATAAGCAGTAGTGTGCATGAACTTTATTCCGTTTTACTAGTGATTTCCGTTGTCATAGGTAGTCTCATTGAGGTCGAGTTGCCTTTCGATTTGGGGTAGGTACGCATACCGGAAGTAGAGGCCAGGTTGACCTCTTCGCATTACGAATGGTACGAAACCTTTATTCGTCATTTTTCAAACGATGAGGTGAAAATACCACCAGATTTCAGAGTAGAAATTTGAAGGTTAAAATGTACCACCTTTTGTCTTGTTAAAAAAAAACGTCTTAGGTCCCAAAGACCCAACAATATTTCTGTTCATGATTACAAGAACAGGTTCTATGGACACTTCCGATAAACACTATGAACACAGGTACTAGTAGGAGGTCCGGCAAAGTTTAATTACTGTGCGCCCCTCCCAAACAGCTCTCCCCCGTAAACAGTACAGGTTGTACCCGATATCAAGCGCGAATCGGTATAAGTGGCGTAGCTATGGTTTAATGGCGTTATGCGTGTATTAAAGTTGGAAATTTTCAAGAATTTAAAAAAAGAAAAAGTTTTGAAAAAAATATATAGTTTTTTTTTTTTTAATTTTTTAGGTTTTTTCTTTTTTTAATTAAAAAGTATAAACAGAATACTAAACATGGGAACATGCAAAAACACTATTATGCAAGATGAGATAGAAACAATCATCATCATCATCTTAATTTCATTGTTTAAACAGTGAATGATTGTTGAACGTATTCAAGTTCAAAAATAGGTTCCAACCACATCAAACTATAGTTCTGCAGGACAGAACATGACATGACAGGCCAAATGTTAACTGAATTTTAAAATGAAACCTAAAACACATGCATGTTCAGTGGTATGAATATTAGGGCAAAGGGTGATAGCGCTTCTTGGAAAGTACCGATAAACAAAGGTTAAATTAAACACAAAAGTGACCGTAAAAATTTAATAAACCTAGTTATCGCTGATTAGATTTCATGCCATGAAACTTGGTAGTAGACCGAGATGATTCAAAATTATAACAAGGACACTGTCAACTGACACGATTGAAAGGTTATCAGATAGCTGAACCACGTGCAATAACCTCGGATTTGTAATGATGTGAGGATAATATAACATACGACTTTATTCATAATGAATAACACGTGAATACACCCGTTGATTGGTTACACACTCCACAATTAGAGAATATGGATGCCCATCCATTATGATGACACCATCTAAGATGGCCAAAACAAAATAATCTCATCTTGATTCTCATCTTATTTAGAAATTGTGTATTTTGCTTTTTTATCAAACATCAAATTCATTGTCAAAAAATATTCTTACATCATTCTTTTGTATTCACTTAAATAATTGCACCCCTCTTGAAAAAACATGGTTCAATCCAAGGAACCAAAGGTTATCGCGCGGTGATCGTCACGCTGGCGTAAATTGCATTTGGTACCAAACGCGAATGCCCAAGGCGCGTTATAAACGGCCGTTTGCGAGGTAAGGCTACACCGCGTAATTGCTACACTATTAGCCATCTATTACCCAGAAATGGATGGGCGGAGCTTGACCTAACCAATCATATTTCTTGTTAACATGATAAAACCACGCCCACTGAATAAGATTCCTCTTTATACGACCCGGATGAACATGAAAGAAATATAACATAAGATATTGAGGCCACCCATCGTAGCACTGGAAAACGATCGCTCTAAAAGAGCGTTTTCAAAAAAGCTGCTGCCAGACTGAAGCTCTGAAGCAAGATGAACTGATCCGGGAACTGAATTTCGCGACTTACATGACACCTAAGCTATGGATCTATGACAGTTTTATATCAGGACAAGAAAAAAGGTTTTGTCTACAGGGGGTGACTTTCAGGATTTTTTCCCGATTTCGGATTTTTTATTTTTAACATTCCGCAACTTTATTTAATTTCAGCCCCAATTCTACGTATGTTAGGGCGATTTTACGCTGTTTCAGGATTTGTTTACCAAAATTCAGGATTTTTCCGCAACACCAAGCAGTACCCCTGGTCTCAACTTCCCGCGCGCATAGGTGTAAAAACATGTTACCCCATTTTGTACGGTTTTCAAGCGATTTTTTTTTAATTTTATATCTTTTTTTAATTGGTCAAAGAAAAGCAGCCGAAAACAAAGAAAAAAAAAAAAATGAGTCGTCTAAAATACAATAAACAAAGAATTTCTGCATAGCGCGGAGCTTTTTTTGATTTAAAAAATAAAAACAAAGGCCTGTTGGAAGCTGGAAAATCCTTTTTTTTGGCCTTATGCTAGAGTCCAAATTATTCCACTCTACGTCTGGACTAGCTCTCATTTATGTGAGGTATTAAAAGAAGCACAGAGGGGCTAACAAAGGTAAAGGACCGTTTGTTGTACAGTTGGGTACAAATTAATGATTTCAATTGAAACTCTTTGTTACCTATTGAAGGTTGTCGAGGTCCAATGACTTTTTAGCAATTTCCCCAAAGTCTTAATAAACGTGAAGTCATCTCATATAAAGAACACAGGAATATATGGGAGTTCTGTAACCTGACAATCTGAAACACCTTTTTCGGACCACACTTATGAATTCGGAAACCCTTCACGGGAATAAAGCAAGGTTCTTCCGTTAAGGTTCGAATTCAAAAGTGTGTCAGAAAGAAAAAAGTGTGTCAGAGGGTCAGGTTAAGGGAACTCTCGGATATATTACACTCGGTCTAAAATATTGTACTCGCTGGAATTGTGCAATATTGTTATGCTGTGCAATAAATTACCCTAAAAGCATAATTATGCACCACATAATATAATTCTTTTTTGCTTTTGCTTCTTTAGCCTGAAATATGAAGCATATGTCAAAATGTTGTGTGTGCGAGGTCTGCGCCCCGGTCTAAGTGGCCTTTTTAATGATAATGGCATGAGAATAAACACATGAAAATCAAACAAAAGTCTTTGCAAACAATAAACTTGGTGATTTTGTAGCCTGTTTATAAATTCCATAGATTGCGATCGGCGTGTAAATTAATAGATAAACTGGCCAGGCCAGTTTTATCGCGTGGCTGAAGCTTCACTTCAATTTCGAAATTTTATAGTTTATTTCAAATAAGTGTTAACCATGTAATATTATCAAAACTTTGATAATTAAAGAGCACTGGCACATTTTTGAAGCTTCATTGCCACCCCTATTTCAAAATTGGTATTTTTGAATGGGTCGTAAAGCTAATAATTTAGCCCCACCTGAAATATAATTAAAAAAACCACATGGCACATTTTAAAAATAGTGCGCCCACACGATTTCTCCTAAATTATTTTTAAGCACTTCGTGCGTAAAACAGATATTTTTATAATACACAACCAATCGTTAATAAAAAATCCGGAGTGGTTTTATTCAGGAGACCGTGGATCATGGCGAAGAAAAAACACACGCATCCACTCTGTTTGACCATTCTGAGACTTTTGTATTTTAATATCAGAGTTCATGTGTTAGACCCTTTGGTTGATTAAAGTACGACAAACTAAACATTTGGCCTACAAATTGCTGAAATCTTTCGCCGCATTAGGGCTCATCTGGTTTGTGCCAATAATAATATTTTTGTGTGTAAAAAATATGTGTATTCTTAAGTCCTAGACATTTTTGCGTCGCAAAAATGAAGAATTTCATTTTTGGTTTAAAAGTCCGAACATAAGAAAAACAAATATTGCTCCTTCAACAGAGGGGTCCGCATTCCCCCCTTTATTTTACATGCCACTGTTAAAAATGTTCAGTAAAAATAACGAGGTTTTTACAGTTATTGTGCCCATTTCGAGCCCTTTTTATAGGTATTTGCACGTTTGGGCGTCCGGATGACAGTTAACAACGAAGTTTTTTAAAACAGAACATTTTTAAGTGGTCTTATATAAAAACAGATATTAACAGCAGGATTAACAGAAACGGAAGGGCGTTATAGCCGCTGTCCCATATGCATATGAGCAGAGAGAAATTATATATTAATGTAATCACAGTAATTTTGGAGAAGACGTAAGGTGCTTACCCCTTACACTCTAAAAAATGTTGAGTAACAAAAAAGCCCAACAATGACATAAGGTTTACCAAACAATGACTAAGGTTACCTCCACTTTGACTAGATTTAATCAAACGTAAGAGCTTTCCTTTTTATCAACATTGAGTAAAATAATTTTGAGTGTACTGACAGTCTACTGACCCAGCGCCCCTGTCATAGTTTCGAGGGATAGCTCTATAGTAGAGGTTACTACGGTGGTGTACACAGTGGCGGCGCCGTGGGGAGGGGATGGGGAATATTCCCCAATTTTTTTCCTTCCCACCCCCCAGTTTGCCCGATTGTTTGGAACAAATAAGCAATTTAGGCTAAAAATCACCCATTTGACCAAAAAATAAGCCATTTTGGGCAAATTGGTTAAAAACCTAACCACTTTCCGCACCCTCATTTCACTTGAAACACCCCCCCCCCGTTGCCCTACAGAAAAAAGAAGTCTGGTGCGGCCAACTGGGTGTACCTCTGAGGGCTCAGCCCTCTAATTGCATAGGATTATGCAGGGTTCATTTTAGCTATGTAATCACCGTCAGTAAAGATATACTCAAAAGGTAGGGATAGTTTTAACACGTCAGTGTAAAAGGACCTTTTTGACTCATATTAGTCAATGTTTCGGATGGCCAAATGAGATTGCCTTGCATATGATGACAACATATTCTAGTGGCCCTCTGGTGCAAAAAGACGTAGGTTTGCCCCGATCAGCAGAATAACATATAATTTTAGATAGAGTACTTAACACTAAGTGCGTAAGATTTTCATTCACCTCGGGTACCTTAGTGGAGGGTGGTCCATGGAATCCCCCTAAAACAAAACTTTCCCGAGGAATTTTCAACTGAAACTCATGCCACTTACGAGGGCGTCACAAGACAAAGCCAGTTGGTTGATCATCTAGAAATTAGGGGCAAATTATTGTTTCGGGATGAGTCAAAATAGTACAAAATGTTTCACGACCCTGTTTCCATGGCATACACTTTGTAAATCATTTGCTTAGAAGGATCAATTTACATACGTAGCAAAAATAAGATTTTGTAACCGTATTGTATTTTTGTAGGGGCTGTAACTATGACATGAATTTACCATATGTTTCTACAGTAAAGACGCGCAGTCGCATGTTGATGAAATGAATGAGATAAATTATCGAGTTTTCATACTCGATGGAAATAGAGAAAAAATGTGTCACAGTAAGTTTCCCCCAAAGGGTTATTAACATTCATTACAGTTTTGTCTTAGTTATTGAAACTATTTGACACTATACTGAAAACATGATCATTGAAAGCAGCCACTCGTCTAATGAAGATAATTGGTAGAAGAAGCTATCAGGATCAGACCACGTCAGTCAACAAAGGACAAGATATGTGTCTGAAACTGCAGCCTCAGAACACATGGTAATCAAAGCAAAAAAAATGTGTTTTTTTCACATCCATAATATTTTGGATGATCATGGGAGCTTAATGTTCGTCCATTTTAAGGGCGAATGTTTGAGCATAGGCTAAACACTCCATAACCTATTTCATGAATTTACTAATGTATTGTATGCAAGTTCCGTCTCAGTTATGATATAAAACAGTCATGTAGTAGGGAAAGCAAGGGAATTACTTTTGGATTTTGTTCTTGAAAAATTTATATAACATGATTGGTTGTGTAGCTTATTAACACTTAATATCAAATATGTAATGTCCTTGTCAACATCGATAGAACAGGTGAAAAAACAATATACGAATCCATGTCAGGGGTACGCACTCTTTCAGCATTATGGGTAGATGTGCTCGACTTTACCTTCGATTACACATTAGATACGGTTGCAAAAATCGAGTTGTGCAATATACAGGTTTAAGTTACCTTGACAAATGAACAAATGTACATAACGAACACACTCAGTGGGTTAACAGTAACCTGTTTCATCTTTTCAAGCAAGCACCATTGGGAAGGATTAAAATCCACATTTACACAATTGGTATTTTCTCAGTGATCCAAGCCAAGGTTAAATGATACTTTCAATATTTTAGAGATGAAACACTCGGCTTTAAAGCCACAATCAGTCATTTTTTTTCCAAATTCAAAAATTGTCTCTAAATGGATAGTGTTAGGTCATATAAACAACTTATATTACTGGTCTTTGTGCAAAACAGACACTTAAGCAAGCTTGAAGATGTCATTTCCGACTATTTCTAAACCTTAAAAAAGTCGGATCACGACTTTCATTAGTAAAGAAAGCATAAAAATCAGATTTCTTGCAAATCCGGTTGTGTTACGTCCAAACACTCTTAGCCACTTGCAGAGGTCTTTCCTACAACAATTTCCAATACAACATTGCAAAAAAATGGATTTTGATGAAAAATAGGGGCGCGATTTTGTTTATATTTTGCATAAATCGCTGATACTGGCTTTAATCGGACAAAAAATTGAAAAAACAAACGCGATTAGGGTTGCATTTTGGAGGACCACCTGCCTCTGTGTATTTTTTCAGTTACAATAACGAAAGGGGAAAAAAGAAAGAGAAGACTGGAGTGAGTGAGTGAGTGCAATATTTTTAACATAGTTCTAATCCCGAGCAAAAATAAACTATTTTTTACTTTTAAAAATCATAACTCATGCCATTAATATTCGACCAGATAAACGACGCCATGATAACCTACTCCCTATAGCCATGACTCAACAACGACCGGTAAACCTAAAATGATACAAAACCCTAAGTAGTGCTCCCCCCGTGATAACGGTGATCCACAAAGTCAACAAATGCGTTTATAAATGATGGGTTGCTCTTCCAGTTTCACATTTTTACTTCACGAAAAGTTTTTCTTACTTCATTCAGTTTTGGCAAGCATCGGTATCTCGTAGAGGTTTTCATTTAAATTACCAGAATGACACTTCTTGTGCCTTTTTGGTTTGTAATTTTGTTCGTCAGTGGTACGAGTGCTTTGCAACCGCCCATAGAAAGTGACGATGACGACAACGTGGCATTTGCCTTGGCAGAGCTGGCAGAAATGGACGAAATCGAGTCTGGTAAGTACTGAATATTTCCTATTACGTGTACAGCTTTAGGCTTCATAAGTTTTATCTATGTATGCTATATATGTATTTATGTATTATACGTCTAGCCCTTTTTCTTTTCATCATTATCCATTGTGTTTTGTTCAACTGTCCATTATAAATACGAAAGTGGTCACAGAGCGTTATTTTTTCCTAGTGGTCTCTGGACAATTTCGGGCCGATGAATATTCATGGTTAAACAAGAAAAGGTCTGTTGAATATTCATGGTTAAACAATAAAACAATGAAATCTATGTATGTTATATATATGTAATTTATGTATATATACGTCTAGCCTTGTTCTCTGGTCATCTTATGTCCATCATTATCCAACAAAGGAAACCAAAGCAGTGAATGCAGGTCATCAAATTTTTGTCTACTCTATTTTTCAAACAGAACATTTGCCTCTTTTAAAAAAACTGGTGACTTCAATACAAAAGGTTATGCTTTTGGCTATATGCAATTCAGCCAAAGGTATGATTCCAAAACCATTCTTTCTACTCTATTTAACACCTAAGGTGGTTTCACTCACGTTGGTGCATAATGGGGGACCCCCACCCCCGGAAACAACTTTCCCGATGGAATTTTCAAATGAAAACTCATCCCAACCTTGCGGGGGCATAGACATGGCCAACCGTGCAATTATATTTATATTTTATTATAAATGAATTCCTAGTTTATGTCTGGATTAGGGGGCAAATCATGTTTTCGGAAATGCGTCAAAATCTCTCAAATAGTAACATGATGTTTCGCGCCCCTGTTTCCACGCATTACACATTGCAAATAATTTTGATATTAGGTCTTGCTCTGAAGGAGCCATTTCATATATTAACACAAACATTACCATTTTGTTACATTCTTGTATTTTTGTGGGCCAGTCGTATTGCCATAGGTTTGTAACAGCAATGGCGCGCAAGTTGCTCGAGATGGAATCGCTTCTTTTTCAGCACAGAGGGTTAAATTATTTTGTCGATTATGTAATTATTTTGTTCATGCATTGAACATAAATGGCAAAAGAGTGAATTTCACTCTTGTGGAGTGACTACAGGGCCCACTCCAAAAAGAGTGAACTTTATAACGTATTCTTTGAAAGCTGTGAAATTTCATCTTTAGAGTGGCCCCTGTGTCACTCCAAAAAGAGTGAATTCACCGCTTTTGCATTAGAGAGTACATAAGCAGAAACTTGGGCAACAGGGTTGCGAATTTTTATTTTTAAAATCACACTCCCGATGGTGCCTAAGGGGGTTCCTAGGAACCCAGCTAATTATCTCATTAACGGCGAAAATTTTAGTTGTTTTTTTTTTGGAACGAGCGTATCGATACGTCCCACAATTACAAAAAATTAGAGTAGAAATATCTGTTCACAAGAGAGAAGAGAAATCGCCGAAAAACAAATTTTGGGTACTATGGACCCCCCCCCCCGGCACTTGAGTGGTAAAGGGACAATTTAAAACATTTGCTCTTGATTTGCCCTTTTTAAAATTGCATTAATTGATAATTAGTAACTGCAATATACAGAGTGAATAAAAAACACAAAATTTGACCCTGTTCTGTTTACTCAACTGTGATGCAGTTGATGATTTCATGATATGCATATTTTCGACGTTCTATGCTGAAAAAATCAGGAATTTGGTGAGGAAATGAGGTAGATATGAAAGATTTTCGCGGCTGATCCATTTTTCTCCCATTCCAATGGAGTTTACACAGTAAACCACATTTTGTGTAAATTAACAGATACCTCACTCGTATTGTCAATGACATTCTTCCTAAAAATAGTTTATTGCGGCACTGGCATGTTAAAAGTAATAACAAACCATTCTTTCTTTTCAAAACAATAGTAATATAAAGCCTGAAGTTTTTCTACAATGGTTTGCATAAAATATTGGACAAAATGAAATGGATCTGAAAAAAATCATTAACCAACAGCATGTTTAAACAGATTTATAACAGATTTTGGATGAGAGTTCTTTGCATGAATGTATTATACCTTTAATTAATAGAATTCATGCACCGATTGTCATCGAATTCACTGAATCTGCAATTTACCCTTGTGAAGCAAAGGTCAGGAAGATTTGTCAGCCTATTCAGACAAAATAATGGAACTGAAACCCAGCTTAACTGTGTAAATCCCATTGGAATGGGGGTAAAATGCATTAGCGGCGAAATTCTTTCATATCTACCTCATTTCTTCACCAAATTCCTTAATTTTTCAGCATAGAAAGTCGAAAATATGAATATCATGAAAACATCAACTGCGTCACAGTCAGGGTCAAATTTTATGTTATTTCATGCACAATTTAAATGCAGAATTTTAAAAATAAATCTAGGGGTGAGTTTATTAAAGATAAAGGAATCTTCGCCTTTGTTTTTTTATCCGTAACCGAGTGCCAGTGATACATGTAAGACATAGGCATTTGGGAATGTCTCAGATAAGTTATCTTGTGTCAACTAAAACCTTTATGGCACTAATCTGCAATTACCAACATGCGGTACTTGTTGCGCGGACAACTCTGTATCAAGATATAAAATTCATGGTGTCAGAGGGTTATTTTAACTGTAAATATTTATACCTACCTACTAAATAACCATTAGATTCTAATTAACCGGATAATCAATAGAATAATCCTCTCCACAGATGTGATCCATTTCTAAGTAATTACAAATCTGATCAGGCTTACCCCGTCTATAAGATTATCTTTTCAAAACTGTATATCTTTTAAATACTAGACATTGGTGTTAAGACTCCTGCACCCGCACAAGCGAATATAACAGCACATTTAGTGTTTTTCATTGAGAAAAAACATAACGTTGCTTCATCATGTTTAAATAAAAAGGAAATATATTCTCAACTGTATTGAATAATTATACATAATCGAATTTAGTTCTTGTCTTGACGTATATGTAAGATAAAGAATTCAAAACACACCGTTATGAAAAAATGGAGTTTTGATAAGGTCTGGCTCACCTGTTACTCTGGATGGCCGTCTTAAACCGTATGTGCTTTAAAAATAGGGCGAGAAGCAGATCATTCGCCAATATAATAGTCGTCTGGAAGTGCAGTGTGTTGAGCTTGCTAGTTTCGGACAATGTCGAGCCGCCCGCGAGATAAGTCAGAAACTGTTTTGAGCCGTCTTTCTTGCATACAAGTCATGCAAAGAATTAAATGCGTTTGTTCCTAATTTTCACAATATTTGGATGATAATGACAATTTTTGGTCGATTTGGCCATTTTTAATTTACGATAAATTTAGGTCCATTTGGCTATTTCTTATTTGTCGATTTGTGTGTCATGGGCAGTTCGGCTGTGAATGTCCTTTTACACACACACACACACACACACACACACACACACACACCACACACACACACACAAGGGCTATCTGTCTGTGAAGCTTGAACGTGCGTCTTTTTAATATATAACATCTCTTCTTTTGTAATAAATTTATATATTTAGCATATGCAAAATCCACGCTCAATGTTGGTATCCCCGACATTATACATGTATTCTTACTTTGATTTAAGAATATTGAAAATATCATAGTTCTGGAAATGTCATTCTCTGACACCACAGCTTTAATATTTTAAAATGCAGTCCTGCTTGCGACACACATTTAACAGCCGTACGGCGTGGCATTCAGCCTAACAGACAAGTTAGGTTTGTCTCTATCTCTTTTGGACACACGTTTAGGAGATCGTGGCAGGTGTCCATAATTCGATTATAATTTAAATAATAATAATAAAATACAACGGTAGACGGTGTTTCTACAGCAATTCCAATTGTGTATTCTTTTGTTTGTACTGCGCATTATTTTTGCGGAACAGGCCTGAAACACACCTCCAGACGACCATTATATTCGCAAATGGTCTGTTTTGAGCCGTTTATCTTGCATATACGTCATGCATAGAATTAAATGCGATTATTTCCAATTAGTACAATTTTGGATACAATCTTTATCATTAAAACGTTAAGAGGAACATAGGCCTAACTCTTTCTTAAATAAAACCACCAGATGCCTATATTTATTAAACGGGTGTTGGTAGGGGGATTAGACTATTGGTTCATCACATTGTTGTCGTCTGAAAGTTCCTCATAAAGTTTCCAGGGCTATGCCAGACAGTGCTATGGATATATGGTTGCACACCACCACATAAATTGTCATCGGTTTATGTACAAAATAGACCTAATTAAAACGTTTCAATTTCATCCATTACCGAAGGCAACTCAGCGCTAAATTATGAAGTACCTTGGGACTGCAAGGACCTCTGCATCCATTCAGCAAGAAGAATGCAAACGTTGAACACGGATTTCGAAGGTACTTGAAAGCATGAAGACAAACGATGAGTTACGATCCCCTCTGAACTGTGGTCTACAGCACTGTGTAACACCTGCCGCCCAGCATGGATGCCAACAGCTCTCACACAAAAGAGCTGGAATTGGTATCACGAGACCTTGAAAACCATAACTGGCTGCCTCCGCTCCACTCCATCTGAATTTATACAGTGCTTTCAGGCATTGCACCATGCAGCACTGCGGAGGAGGCCCTGCTGGACAACACGGCACCTGCTGCATAAACACTGGTCAAAGGGAATCACACCAACTCGGTAGTCAGACAGCGATTGCGCTCTCGCAGACTTCTGCCGACATGCTGCCAAACTCGCAGTTCCCCCATTTCAACATCTTACAGTACATGGAGCAATAGCCCTGGCTAGACAGTCCAAGGACCAGATCAACTCTCTATTAAACCTAAGACAGAAACTACCACCCTGGCAGCAATCTCCCACGCAAGGAAATGGGGTCACCTTAAACCGGATTGGCAGGAGTCGGTTCGCTTCATGCAATATGCACCGAGGGGGGCGGCGCCCATCGCCAGCCTGCCACTGTGGTGTTTGTCCCATCACAGACTGCGAATCCACATTCTCAAAGAGTGCCCTACTTTCGTCCACCGGTTGGATACAGATATCACAAAAACCCCAACCAATCAAACAGTGAGTTGGCTCCAATGATTCAGGCAGCCAATAGTGTACACATTTCACAGCTCTATTGACTTAACTGTACTGTTCGAACCTTTCATATTTTAATGCTGACCCCCCACCCCCCTACACCGGCTAAATAGCTTCACAGGCTACACTAGTTAACTATAACTAGAGTTTTGAAACTCAAGATGACAAGATTCACGTTCAAGCTTACCTAAACGTCAGGAAGTCAGCAAACTTGTTTGCTAGTCTCTTCACACATCTCCTTATAGGTTTTGCACACCACCAAATAAATTGTCATCGGTTTATGTACAAAATAGCCTCATTAAAAAGTCAATTTTCATCAAAGAAGCGACTCAGTCGTTAAATTTGCATTACCCTTGGACTGCTAGACCCTGCATCCATCAGCAAGAAGAATCAATAAGTTTGACAAAGGGATTTTTCGAGCCAGGTGGGGGGTACTGAAGCATGGAAGACAGCGATGAGTTCAGATCCCTCTGAAACTGTGGCTTCTAGTCAAAATACTCCTATGGGTGGTGTTAAAATTAGTACTGTAATTAATCAGCTAGTTAAGCCTGCACCAATTTTTGTCTTGATATTGTGCCTGATTTTATTCTTTAAAATAATTTCTAACAAAAATATAGCCCGGACCCAGGAGTTCCATTCTATCATTTGCATTTTAACTTAGACCGTCACTTTTTTTTTACCTTTCCCAAACACTTTTCGGCAAGAGGGTGCACACCCAACTAGATCTATTTAGCTCGAGTGGTAATATTATGTAACATCAATTAAAGCACTAATAATGGGCAAATTTTGATAAGAGCGCCCAAATGTTCAAAAGTTGATTGTTGTTAAGTTACGTTGGTAATATGTATAGGAAACTATACATGCGAACAAGAAGGCTAAGAAATGCGTATTTATTATAAAATAAGCGATTGGGATCCCAAAGTATTTATCATAAAATAAGGGAATTGGGATCCCAGATTGGACTTAACGGCAGAGCTGGAAATGCTACGTTTATGTCCGTCCATGATGAAATTGTGCCACCTCGAGAAGATAACCTCTAACTTGACTTGTCTGAACCAATAAAACAACTAATGGATGAGCGTAGTCACGTACATGGCGCTATTTCCCGGCTATTTCACATTGGAAGGCCGTTTCCAGCAGCCGTAGAATTATTATCGGGATCCCCGATAATAATTATTCTAATTACAAAATTCCTTCGTCTATGACACACAGACATTTTCGAGTTTAACCATTCACATGTATAGTTTACTAGCCAGTTACCAATGCAACCGTGTAAAAATCTCAAAAAATGGGGCTATTATTGCTTTAACTTAATGGGTTTAGTATTGGCATTATGTATGTCATCAATTGACTACTATTATTATATACTGATTCAGAACCAAAAGACGGCGATATCCGTCTAGTTGGAGGTTCGACTGCTCGTGAAGGCCGAGTTGAAGTATTCTACTCTGGTGTGTGGGGCACCGTGTGTGACGACTACTTTGGTTACAATGAAGCCCTTGTCATATGCCGTCAGCTTGGCCTTGGAGGAGGATCCGCAAGATTGGCTGCTTTCTACGGACAAGGAATAGATCCAATATGGTTGGATGAGTTAGAGTGCACAGGCAATGAACTTTCTCTGGCTTCATGTCCCCATAGAGGTTGGGGAAATCCATATAGCTGTTCTCACGCAGAAGATGCGGGGGTGATCTGTGATGGAGGTACCTTGATATTGCATGCGTACCAACTAATAATATAACTAATTAACTAATGTTTAGCGTCCATTTTTTTAAAAAGAGATGAGGATGGGCGTTTTATTTTTGTATCCGAAAATAGGTGAAAACATACGTATTTTACCATATATTTATCATACATTCGTTAAGGGCATAATACTCTACCATGCGTTTACATATAAATTAAAAGCACACGTTTATGTTTTACACGCAAAGATATCGGATGCGTGTACAAGATAAGCACTAAAACACGTTAAAAAAGGTGTTAGTGTTAATGATTATTAACACCTTTTCACTTTAAGATGTTAATTATGATATGAATTAAATAGGGTATATGAAAGTTGTTTTTGACCCAGAGTCAACTCTGGGTGTATGAAAGAAATCTATCAAGCCTGTACGGCATAAGCCCCATTCAACTATACACACTTCTATTGATTATTTCATGCTGAAATTTA
>JAMKCH010011107.1:0-58651 GCA_023653785.1 Ophioderma brevispina
ATATTTTGTATAAATTCATGAAGGACTTAACACTGTTGTCAGATTTCACATCTTGAGCATGATTGGAAAAGCAAAAAAAAAAAAAAAAAAAAAAAATAAAAAAAAAAAAACAAAAAAAAAAAAAAAAAAAAAAAAAAAAAAAAAAAAAAAAAAAAAAAAAAAAAAAAAAAAAAAAAAAACACAAAAAACAAAATGGGCTTTAACATGTTGTAGAACTTTGAGTCAATGGGATATAGAATCTAAGGTAGCCCCTGAGAATAAGTAAGGGAAACTATTTTAGACGAACTAGACGAACTAAATTATTTTAGAAGAAACTAATTTAATTGGTTTATTTAATGAACAGATCATGCAATGGACTACTCAGCAATACTGTAAGAGGAGTAGTGGCCCAAGCAGGTTAACTGACATACTTACATGGACCAACTGTTCCCAAAGTATCAAAAATTTTTAATAACCAGTCCTTCCCATTCAGCCATCCGTTACACGGGCACTTCTTCCTCGGGCATAGTCTTCCCTTCCCCTTCTTCTCTTTGGGTCTCCACACCTTGACTGACTCCAGCAGTCTGTGTTTCCCCCTATCCTGGGGTCTACGTTGGAAGTGAAGAGACGTTATTTGAAGTACTTGTAGCTGTCCTTTGTTTTCTCTCGATTTCTACAGTATGGTGACCTGGTTATTATGGTTTAGTTGGGTGGTCTGAAATCAAATAATAATAATATGAGATTTATAAGGCCTTTTAATAAGTAGGCAAGGCGCTATAGTGAAAGAAGAAGGGGAAAACTACAGTTTGGGATACAGATGATCGAGACTTCAAATGACTTTTAAAAGCTGAAATGTGATTAAGACCCACGGATGTTGACAGGCAATTTGTTCCACAACGAAGGAACTGCAACTGACAGGGCATCACCATGGGTGATTGGAGCGAGGACGTGAAATTGATGGTTGAGCTGGATGCGAAGGCGTAAGTGGTCTTGATAAACTGAAAATAAGGAAGCCAGATACTGAGGGGAATTCAGAGAAAAGCTTTAAACGTAATGAGGAGAAGTCTGTATTCAATCCTCTGGGCAATAGGGAACCAATGAGGGAATGGAGTAATGGAGAGGATGAGCGCGCGAAGGTTGTCTCAAAATCAGACGCGCACACCTGTTTTGAAGGACTGAAGGCGATGAAGGCTGTTTGATCATTATCAAATACCATACATTGAGTGCGTTACGAATAATCTAAGTAGGTTAAGTCAGTGAGTGTCAGTGGGCATATCAGAAAATTCATGAAATTGGAACCGGCCCTTGCCCCAGTGCAAACGCTTGCGGAGTGACGCTACACTTTTAATGCGGGAATCGTCCAAACCAAAAGGCTACAGGAGGAGATAAAATATCCCCAACAAAAAAAATGAGGGTATGTGGGGGCACTCCCATCTTGGAAGGACACATATGTAAGGCTGTGAGAACTTTTTTTCGCATCGGTGTCACCCGCAAGACCCCCATATTTTTTTTTATCATTTCACCGAAGACCCCATATTTTGTGAAAATTTACAACTGTAACCAAAGAACCCTATTTTGGTGGGAAATTTTAAAAAATTTTACCCAAAGACCTATTTTTTTTTAGAAATTTGGTCTTACCTTGGTGCAAGAATTAACTGAGTTAGACTAGAGAAAGACTCTTTTTCGGAACCCTTTTACGGAACCCATTTTTTGAACAAGTTTGCAAATTAGTCACTCGGAAACCCCCATTTTGTGGCAATTGGCTGTCTTGTCATCCATTTTAATGTATGGTCCCCCCCAGGTCTTACATCCTGTAAGTGTGAATTTAGGATGCTTCAAATTCATTGATCCCATTGAAGCTTACTTGATCATAATCCTAAAACCATTTTCTTGGATAATTGCAATTTGCATAATTAAAATTTCTTCCGCAAAGGACTGTAAATTAATTAGTTCCCCCCCAAAAAAAAAATAAAATAATAAACAATGATAAATTGTGGGAATTCTTGGATAAAGGAAGGGGGATAAAAATCAAGTTTAAAATATCTTGTAAAGCTTGTTGAATTAAAGTGCTGACGAGACAAAAGACTAATGACATATAAATTAGAGAAGTTAGAAGGAAATGACTAACTCCTCTCAATGATTAGGCTATGGATTGCTGCCATCATGAATTATTGCTAGCTGGGCGGTGGGTGTGGTACTCCATATTGTGTTAGAATCCTGTCTTGGCAATCACTTGATTTCAGGCAAGGAATTCATACCAACACTTCCATTTTGTAGCCTTTCTAAATGGTGATTAGATACTACAAAGTAAGATCGGAGATCACTACCCGTCCTCAAAAAAGGATGATAATTAAAACATGTAGGCTTTCATATCTCTTAAAAAAGTCTTTAAATTTTAGATCTTCACATTACTGAAAAAACTATATGCAATTTTGGCCTTTGTTAAGGATGCCTATTGCAACTGTAGCAACTTGCTCGGGTATTTCCCATAATCGGGGGGGGGGGGGGGGAATTTTGGGGTCACATGTCTGACATAAATTATGATACAAGTCATGTGCCCTACACCTGCTATGGTGGGATGGGGTTTTTTTTTATACCAAAAAGATTTATAGTCATTTATCAAAATGTATGATCTTGTGTGCTAACATAAGTACATAGACATTGGAGAATGTTTTTGTCAGACAAAATGGGAACCAAATATGGAACACTATTGGACCCCATCATTATCGGAATAAAACTCACAAATGTATTTTTCAATCATGAAGTAAAATTTGTGACTTAACTTCTGAATATTGAGCTAACCAGACTCACATAACCTCAAATGACTCACTACTATAAAATGTCCCCTTCTAAATGGTTTCTCTCTTGTATTGGGTCATTTTTTTCTTTATGATTTAGTAATGAAATTTAGTACTTAAATTTATTTAGAGAAGTACAAAAATGACTTTGTGATAATTTACTATTTGAAAATAAGGATTGTAGATAAAAACAAGTTAATGACAGGTGGTAGGTAGCCTTGGAAAAAAGCTTGGAGCGTCAGTTTCAGAGGACCTGATTCCTCAATCGTTAGCTTTTTAGATCTTCCACATAGAAGTTTTGTATTTGAAAGACAGGAACCCCTATTGTATTTTTACCAAGTGTGGCGTCCATACCCTAGTACTATCAGGGTGGTGTCCAAGGGGTTTTCACCCCCTCAACAGCTGGTTGGTGGTTTCTCTCCTTGATGGTGCGCCCTCGCTAGTAGCGGCCATGGTGCGATGTACCATGGAGGATGAGTTGCTTTGTTTTTGCTGGCCACACCTGGCGGGCGGGAACGGATTACCCCATTGGCCACGCTGTTTGAGGAGGATGTGCTGCGGTCAGCTGTGTAGATGTGCAAGGGGTGACTGAGGAGGCCAGCCAAGCGAGGGACTGCTCGCAGCACCAGCTTGAAAGATGCCGTAAGAAGCGCTGGCTTGCTGAGGAGCTGCGGGAGTTTTGGGATGTACGCAAACTAATTGAGTGTTGGCGAGGGGTGGATAGGTGCGGCTTCATTGTGTTGATGTCCAATGAATCGCTGGAGGAGTGGTGATATGGAGAGCGCCTCTGCGGCTTAGTCTGCGGGCTGACATGGCAGATGGTGATCTTCCACCTGCAAGAGGATTGGAAAAATGGTTTGAAAAACAAAGTATGCTCATATGATCCAAGCACACGCATGTACGCACACACGCACGTGTACACACAATACGCACCACCACACATCACACACACAACTGATTTACATTAATAGTGTGGTCAATGTAATGCCTACTGAGGGGTTAGTTGGCATTTGTGCAAGCCTAACTTGTTTTTGCATTATATATCTACCACATTCTTAATCCTTTGCAACACTTCCAGAGTCATCAAAAAAAAGGTTATCCACAAAACTTGACTCTTTAGGGACCTAGGATTGAAAAAGAATGCACGTGCAACCATATGGAACAACTTCTCTTTTAATAACTGTATCCTAGTTCAAATATTGAATTTCAATACTTGCTTCATTCATTTATTTGAATGTCATCTAATCCAAATAATAATTCGCAACTTAAGTGTTCCTTATCTTGATCCAATTGCAAAATATATTGTTGACCACATCGCAAAGACTTGTGATCTATCAAGCCATCATCCCCAGGATGGCTGATGGTCTGTTGTGACAAACCTTATCTTGGTATCTGGATTCATCAGTGTGGGACCCATATTTTCTTGGCCATAACAAATTCACACGGTGTCGGTGTTGTACCGTCTGGTGCAACACGAAGGTTGCACCGTTTTGGCGGGGAAGTGGGCGGACGTTTAACTCTCCAAGAAATTATGAGCCAGAGTATATCCTACCTTCTACAGTAGTCATATCGATGCTTGATGTTCATGTGCCTGGTGGTACTCCTGCAAACATCTCAGCCACTGCTGGGTGAGGAGGGAACCCTGTGGGTGCTATGTGATGATATAGGCTGGATGGCTCCCTAACTTTCTACTGTTAAAAGAAAATAGGAAAGATTAGGTATAGTGACCTCATGGTATTGTCAGGTAGGTTTTTTTGAGGGCCTGCTACTGGTTCTTGGTAACCAGTACTACCTGTACCAGGGCAGGTTTTTGGCGGCTTAACCATCACCCCATAGTTCTAAGGAAATCTGATGAGTGGGGTAGCTTGGGTTACCCTAAAAAGAAGATCTACCTACAGGGCGTCAGCTTTATAGAGACAAATGGCGGACATCCAGCCACATTGAACGTCAGGAAGGGCATCCGGTCAATTATCTTTTGCTCCAATAAAACCTCACACAGCAGGATAATGGCCTGCTGCCAAAAACAAGGTTGTCACACATCAACTACTTACAATTTTTTGATGATATATATCTAGGGGTGGTCCTGAAAAATCCGATGTGGATGGGGCTGAGTGTGAACACAATGGTTAAGTGGCTAGTTCACACTAAAATCTTTTTTGCAAAACACTAGGGTCTTGAGTCCCCACCCCACTGTACATGTGCGAATAGTTTGTGATTAATTATAATTCAGTTCCAAAAAAAATATATGAGGAAACTTTACGTAAACAGCTATGAGAGATGAGTCCTACTTACCGAATTTGGACCTGAGTCCCCTAGAATGTGACAGGCACAGACAATGCCGGCTCCCGTGGAATTGCTCCCCATATGGGTGTGGATAGTAGGCATAGCCGGGAGAGTGGCGCTGAGGAACTAGACGGAAGAACAAGAGACATCTGACAACCAGGGCTGGCCCCAGGACTGTGGAGTGTGGTAGAGAAGATGGCAGATTTAAAAGACCTCTGATTATAGGCCGTTCAATTGTGTGAGTGAATTGTGCAACAACAATTCTGGATAAATTTAAAAGACAGAGCGTTAACTTTCCGAGACACATTTTTTTAAATATTTTAAAAAATACATAAGGACAACTTCAGAAATGTCCTTTTTTTTTAAACTAAGATTGGGTATATTTTAAAATTGATGAAACTGGTTTTTGACACATAGTGGCAAGTTTTTTCTGGCATGTCCTCAATTATTTTGAAAATATGAAAAGATCATTTAGGATTTTTGTCGTGCATTCTATAGGGCTGATTATGAACAGCATTACAAGTTCAAAACTTTGATTTTGTATGCAGTTTCTCCTTTTTTCAATCTAAACCACTGAAACATTTCTTGGTAATATTCTACAACCAATACGTTCAAATTGAAGGATAACGGTAACCTACAATAATCTCCGGTGTCCAATTTAAAAACAAGAACATTTCCTTTAAAAATCGTATATTCTCGAAAACTAATGTACAACTAATTGACAGTATTCTGAATGTTTTCAGAATGTAATTTTATGTAGTGTTCTTGAACAAAAATATTATTGTCATGCTTTTAAAGTAAAACGTTTCTCTGCTATAAAAATAGCCTTCTACAATTTCATAGACTGGTCCAGGATTTAAGCACTAGTAGCACATTTTTTGCAAAGAGCGCCCTCAAATTTTCAAATTTGATATTTTGCACAGCTATGTTGTAATTGTCTTAAAAAACCAACACCTGCGAACGAGAATGCTCAACAAATGCGTATTTATCATTGGAAGTATGAATGAGCGAAGTTTGTAAATTAGAACTGGATTCCTAGATTGTTACTTAACGGCAGAGCTAGAAATGCTAAGTTATGTCTGTTCCATGATTGAAATAGTGCACCTTCAAGGAAATAATGACCTCTAACTGACTTGCCTAAACCAATTAAAACACTAATAGATGAAGAGGTAGCTACATACATAGTGCTATTTCCCGGATATTTAACATTGGAAGGCCATTTTCCAGCAGCCTTTGAATATTATCGGGGATTCCCGAATATTAATTATTCAAGTTACAAATTCTGGTTTGCGACCCATAGACATTGTAGAGCTTAACCATTCACAGGTCTAGTTTTAATGGCCAGTTACCATGAAACCGAGAGTTTTTTGAAAAAATGGGGCGCTCTTAAAAAAAAAGTGCTAATATAAAATCGCACAAGGCATCCCATTGCACAATGATGTGAAGCGGCGGCGACCTTAAGGTATTACTTACCCATGCATCGGATGATGCATCTGAGGTTCATAGTGATATCTGCCCTCGTGTGTCCTGGCATCAACAGGAATCGGAGGATGGAATGTGGCTGGGTACTGAAAAGTTAAAATTTTACTACCGTAATAACTGTTAAATTGTAAAAATGTTAAAGGGGGGGGAGGAAGGCCGATTTAAGGATATGAAATTTCATCTTGATATATTGGCCTTCCACCCCAAAACACCCATTATTAAGTTTCAACACCTATTATTTCATCCCTTTTGGTTGTGAGAGCTAAAAACCATGATTTGTAAGTCCCATAGAGTACTGTGTAAAATTGAATATTGACCAAAAATGGCATATTTTCCCCTCATATTTCTCTATTCACAGTTTCATATCAATTTGTGAAAAATAAAATCACTGCAAATTAACAGCTCATGTCATACAGTATTCTCTAGTATAAGTATTATGCCCTCGAGGTCTCCTACCATTTTCTTTACGTATTTCTTGATTGGTAATACATAGTAAACTGGTGTTTGTTAACTCTATGAAGTAACCAATCAAAATAGGACTTCATATAGCTGTAAATTAACTTCTAAGTTTCCCTTAACCGTTCTCTGATTGGTTAATACATCATAAGACCCAATTACTAGTTGCCGGTGGAGCTGGGGGCAGGGTGAATACAGATGAAGCTCCTATTTAAAACTTTTGCCTATTTGGGTGTATTGCAAATATGATTGCAGAGTCAATGAAAATGTACAGAACTGCCATTTTTAAACTACCGGAAGCATCCTAAGTACGCATAAACTAAACTCCAGGGATATGGATGTAGGCTTGGGAGAAAAAATCAAAGCAAAAATACTGCATGAATGTTCTCACAAGACTAGCAAACCATTTTAAACTGTTTAACACAATACCACTATAAAACGCGTGGATCAAAAAGCCGATACAAGGTATGAGAGAGAGATCATGTAACTTGCCTCCAATCCTTTTCTAGGCAACCTCAAGTCGTGAGTTAGTAAAGGGTCTGAACCAGCTGAGCAAGAACTTCTAACATACACCTGTGATTGTTACCATGGTAACGACCATAGCACGGGGCCATTTGTAAATGAAAATATCATTATTCAATATCGGTCACTGACTGTGAATAATGCCATAGAACATGACCCCTAATTCAGCAAAATTTAGAATAGGAGGTGAAATGCCATTGACACAAAAACGTAAAATTGGTGCCAATATTTTGCGATTGTACTTAAAACATCACTTTTTCCATGATTTTGATTTCAAGAATGGTTAGACTCAACATGGGATGATATCATGTATCCCAAAACTCATTAACTCGGCATTTGTTTCTAGGGATAATGACCAAATTGAAACTGGCACTCCAAGTGGTATCCCCCATGTGAGTGTCTTGCTTACTATCCTTTGGTATACCCATTCCCGCCAGAAAACCCCTACATCCTGGCAAGAACACTGTAGGTCCAACGTGCCTTGTGTTTGTTGCGACACCGAAGCCGACAACAGAAATTCTTATTTTTTATTATATAAATAGACTCTCTCTGAAACATGAGGTCAATGAGTCACGAAGACACTTCTGTCGGGGGGGGGTGGGGGGGGTGGGGTCTTTGTTTAAACCCCAATCACCTTAAGAATCATCTCATCACTGGCTACCTACACAATGCCTTTGTTTTGGCAAATAAAGTCCTTTGATATCATGCTGAAGTTTAGATATACTTGTTAACATGGATAACAAAGCATGAAGGGCATAAACCATTCCGAAGCTTTCCTATATTCCTGAACCATTTGCAATATAAAACTTGGCAAATTGAACATAACATTTCCTTTTAAGCCCAAAAAACACCCTCCATGTGGGTGTCGAGCTATAGAGGCCTAATTCATCATCCTCTCTCTCAAAGTCTTCCAACTACCCAATGTGTGGGTTGGTTCCATTTTGTCTATTTATGGCCTGGGAGAGAGTAATGCTGCATCTTACCAAAAGTGTAGTAATAACCATAATTTGATCCAAGATTGCCGTTTTGGTTGGAGGGTTGACTCTCTAACATCACCATCACTTCAATTACTAAAACTAGGAGTGATACATGCCCTACAGATTATCCTTAGTAACTTCCTTTTTCCAATGATGCCAGAGGGGGAAATTAAAGGAAAACTTCATACTATATCAGCCCGGCACCACTTAGTCCTGTGATTTTAGGCCAATTTTTGTACTACAGCAAATTTGGCCCCTCAGAATGACCAGGATGGTTGTGCCTGGATGTTAGTTGTGAAGAAGGCTCCACTACTCCTCTGGTTATGTCATTACCCTCATTTTGACCAGTGGCATTTTTGTCCACAGATGGACCAATTTGACAGAAGGTTTTTCCACATAAATGGGAAACAGTAAAGTCCTCAGCTTCCACCACGACAAGGTCTAATTAATTGCAATCATCTACTAAATATCAAGAAGTACATACATGCCATGGTCAATGTCATCTTTTCAGCAATTTTCAAATCAAGTTCTTCCTTAATCAACTGTTTTATTTTTTTAATTTTACAATTTTACTTTTTTATTTTTTTTATTGTTTTTTGCTTGTTTTTAAAAATATATGGAAAATGGTAATTTTTCACATGAATAATTTCCATGTCCCCCAGGATTGGTACAATATAAACCAATTTTTCAAATAAGTTTCCAGCACCTGTAAAAATTTTACCTTGGATGTGTTCCAGACTTTTGATTGTTATGCAATTGAAGCTTAACCCATGTCCATTTTTGAAGGGGAAGTTTTCCTTAACTTATTATTCAAACCTCTCTGAAAAATTGTAGATTCCTGGGAACAATTAAAATTTCTGTCCAAGTTTGATATGATTTCCCTCTATTCTGAAGTATTTCTTTATCTTGACGGACAAGAATTCCCTCCAAATGTACAATATTCCTTCCCGGCACCTAGCTAACAGCTTACCAGTGGCGTACCAGGTGGTAGCAGAAATTGCCCCTCTTAAAATCTTTTTGAGGGGAATCGGAAGTAATGATGGATATTCGTGTAACATCAGCCCTTTTTTTCGGACTCTATTCCCTGCGACCGGGTTATTTTTGCTTGTGATTGGGAATTTGTTGCACCCACTGGGAAATTTCCCCCACCCCCACCCCCGGAAACACCGGCTGGCTATGCCCCTGCCTAGTCACCATTTTTTCCAGGGTGCTTGCCCACCAAAGGCAAGAATTAACCATCAACTTTCTGTTTTCCATCCATTGATGCTCAAAAACAAAAACTTTCCTAATGTTTCAGGGGTTTTTGAAAAAAAAACATCCCTAAAAAAACCTGCATAATATGTACTTATAAAGGGAAACCATGCGACTCGTATTTACGCGATGCGTAAAATATGGCCGCGCGCCGAATGGTTCGCGATCCACTAACATGTGATAATGCAACTACAACAGCCCACCCCAACACTCCTCAACACCACCCGCAACACCCTGCAAAACCCCCAACACCCTCCGCACACCCCACAGTTAGTTAGTTTTATACCAAAGTTTTAAATCCGGTTTTTCCCCTTAACCGAGGTGGCCGGATACACCACAATCACTCAGCAATCTGCTTGTGGTGGAGGATTTTTGCGCCAAAGGTACCCCAACAACACCCAGCAAAACCCCACCCCTCCCCAACACCCCCGCAACACCTGCCAAAACCCACCCCTCCCCACACCCGCAACACCCACCCCCCCAACACCTCCCCGCAACCCCACCACCTCCCTAACACCCCCCATCACTCCCCAACCCCCCTCACCACACTCACCCCCCCTCCCCAACACTCTGTAATACCCCCCCCACCCCTCCTTAACACCCCTTCAACCCCCCCACCCCCTCAACAACCCCCCCCCAACCCCGTACCATGCCTCCCTTCCCCCAACCTCCCCCGTAACACCCACTCCCTCCAGCACCACCCCTCAACACGCCTCCCCCCTCCCCACCACCCTCACCCCTCCCAACCACTCCCCCCCCATCACCTCCCAACCCCCCCCTCCCTCCCCCACCTTCCCCCCGCGCCACCCCCTCGCCCACCCCCCTCACTCCTAACCCCTCCCCCCCACCCCTCCTTTCATAGTAGTCTCGATGTCGCGAATGATTTGCCTATCCTACATAAAACCGTTTCAGAGAACAACAATATGCATATTTATTAGCTCATTTACATACCTAACCCTGGCCGCATATATCACTACTTTTCAAATAGCAAAGACAGATGTGGTCCATGCTAGGCTTTTTACATCAGTGCAGAATTTTGAGTATCCCAATGTACACTTTCAAAAAATATAGCATTACGCTGATTTTTGCATATTAATTAGCTTCATTTGCATACCTAAGTTGGCCCAAAATTCACCCCAAATCTAATCAGCTCGAGAATCTTCAGAGCCACTTCCTTCCAACCAAGGTACATCCTGATACGCCTTAATGGAACTCCTAAAACTTGTACAAGGCCTTGCGGAAATTTTCATAAATTATGCAAATGAGATACTTAATTAGCATTTTACGCCCAATCTAATCATGTTTGAGAACTCATCAAACCCGCATTCTTTCCACCAAGTTAAATCTTGTTGCCCTTACACGGAACTCCAGATAAATCGTTTACAACATGGGTTAACATTGTTGTCACGGACGAACGGACTTTAACGGACGGACGGACGCTTCTCATTTTTAATAGTTCACCCGTTCCGAACTCGTTCGGCGGGCGACAATAAAAACTTTGCCACTGAAGGGAGTGGGGAAAAATATGCCTGTACAAGAAACAAAATGCCCACCGAGGCAACTTAATCTACCCCGACCCCCACATCTAATGTGCAAACCCTAACAAAGTACCCACCCAATGTGTAATTTATTTAAGGAAATCCAAAACAAGACCAACCCCCCCCCCGACATCTAATGTGCGCATCCCAACATAGTCCCCACAACAAATCTGTATTATTTAAGAAAATACAATACAATAACCCCTCCCCCCCCCCCCCCACATCTCTGGTGCACTCCCTACAAAGTCCCACCCAAATCTGTTAATTATTACAGAAATACATAATACACTACTCCCTCCCCCCCCACCCTCCCCCCCCCCCCCATACATACTCCCTCCCCCCCCCCCCCCCCACACTAATTGGGGCATCCCCACAAAGTCCCCCCCACAGTCTGTAATCTTATTCAGGGAAATTACAATAAATAGATAACCAAAAAAAGTGCTCCAAACAATTCTCACAGCCAGCTTTCTCACTGATTCACAGGCATCTCAGCTGCAATCTAATCAATCCCGAGAGCGAGTCCCAGAAATGTTGGGCCACCTCCGACATAAATGTTAATTCATTCCAGCGGGTTTGAATTACATTTTGGAAACAAAGTGTTTAAATAATCTCCATCTTACAGAATCTTGCACACACAACATTACAGACACTCTGGGGGTTCGGTTAACAATAATGCAAGCCAAGCCCGCTTGCCCCTAATCATGGCTTCATTGGTGTTAATGTAGTTCAAGTTTACCAAGAGTATCTGTTCTACGATGAGGCTTGTTACCCACCCACCCCCCGATGCTAGGCATTTCCTGGTCGCGATTCGACCGTGAACATGCGAAAGTCAGACCATTTTTCTGTTCCGCGATGGAAAAGGTGATATGAATTTACGAGTTGTAAAGGTTGAAATGGGTGGGTGTTACATGCTGCCTACATATGCTACATTTCGACTGGTAACAATTGAGCCGGCCTAGATCGCAAGATATAATTAATAGCAGAGATCCTGCTGCAACACATCAATACCACGGTTGCACGATCTCACTTAAATACACTATCAGTTATTCATTCGAAAGCGTCAAATATTGAAATTTGCAGGAATGCTTATGAAGGATAGTCGGTATAATTGCTCATAAGTTTACTTTTCTAAACTCAATCTGGAACAGAAAAGGAGAAAATGACCTGGCTAGATATGAACTTTCCAACAGTTACGTGTTTTAGTTACTGGTTGTTTATGACGTCTCGTGGACGCCCAAGGTCAGAAATACTTTCAAACACAAATAAATGAGCCCTTGTGCAGCAGTGATCTAATTTTATATATAAACAGTTTTAACTGATCTTACCTTGAATTTGGTTTCAATAATTTGGTATGTCAAAACAAATTCCTAAAATCAATTTACACAATTACACAGAATTAACACTTTATACCTAGTTCCAAAGCACGTTGCAGTCAACATGAATGTCCCCACAAGCTAAGACTCCAAAATGACAGCGCACGAGTTCATACAAAACTCCTCATGTAATTATATTCAAGTGATCTTCTCAGTCTGGAAGGTATCTTGTCCGCAGTTTCAAGACGCGGGGCTTTTCCCCTCGACGACAAATTTCCACCACAAAAATAAAATCCAGGTAATAATATACCACCATCAGTCGGGCGCTATTTCCGCATAAAGGACCACAAACGGATCCCCTTTTTTGTTCAATGAGCTCTTTGCTTAAGACTACAGCAGACTATTTAGCTATCAAGCTCCGGCGCATCCAAAATATTAACATCCCTGGCCTAGACTGTAGAATCCCAATAACAATTATTGTAGAGTAATACTATTAGCTATAATTAACTGTATAGCTCCAGAGCTCTAGTTCAGCTACTCTGATTTCAACTGCTGCCTCAGTCCTTCTCACACCTACTATTTATCTTCACACAGCTAGAGTTGTTTCGTCCCTTTCTAACATAATCATTTACATCATCGTCATGCATAAACATGACCTTGCACCATCAATCAGATTTCACAATCTAAAGTACATCACTCATATATATAACTTTGGTGGGGGAATTCCCTAGGTTCTGCAATATTTTTTATCTCAAAAGCATAACAGTTTTCTAAGTTTCCCTCTTGGGGAATTCCAAACTTCCCCTATTGTGCATCTAAACAGGTGCAAGCCTGCATAAACAACACTAGGAAATCCCCTTTTCTCCCTTTGATAGTAAACACATTACTTTTCCCGTGAGAATCTTTTCTCCTCAAATAAATTGAGAAAATAATATTTTAATCAAAATTTTGAGGGTAATATACTTCCTCCCCCTTAAAAGAAAATTTGAATGAACTGAAAATTTTCCAAATCTGGCTTATAATAACCTTTCACCATTTTGTGTTAATTTACATACAGTTTCATAGTGCAAATTTTACACTTTTATATGTTCTTGCATAGCTTCCCTTCATCTAATATTACATAAAATTGTAACCCTAGAATTCCTGAACAAATTAAGGCAGCTCTGGACAAGGCATCTGCCAAACATTATCTTTTTCCTGATATGTCTTATCTCCAGATTGTATTCTTGTGGAGTTAAACTCCACCTTACAAAGTCCCTGATTTCTGTTTTTCATCTTGTGGATGAATCAAAACGATTTGTGATCCGTGTACACTAGAACTGGTGCACTGTTGTACTCAAGACACTTCACAATTTTGCAATGACAGTAGCAATGCAAGACATTCTTTCTCATTGGTTGAGTAGTTTTTCTGATGTTTGTCACACTTCTTGAGTAATAACATACATGATATCGACATCATTTTCATCTGCTTGCATGAGAATCCACCACAGCCTACACACTGGCATCACCTGCCAACGTTGATTGTTCTTCTTCTGAAAGTCCTGGCGCAATCACAAAACTGGCGCTTCATCAAAATTAGATTTGATGTTCTCAACGCTTTTATTTGGCATTGCTCTGACCACCCCAATTTTTGCATTTTTCTTCAGAGTGGACACTCAAATTTCTGAGAAATTTGGACAGTATTTTCCGTAATACCCGACATCCCTAGAATCTCATGAGAGCTCTTTGCTTTGTGGTTGTGGGGGAACTTTCCAATTGCTTCAACTTTTGCAGTGATTGGCCTAATTTTACCTTGTCCTACCACATGCCTAAGTATGTGACATTTGCATGCAAAATTCCACTTTTCACCAATTCACAGTTAAACCTGCCTGAGATATTTTCTCAAACAATCTGATGGAGCTGCCTCAGGTGTTCTTCCCATGTTTCAGCACTGTACACACGGAATCATCGACATAGGCTCAAATTGTTCTATGTCTGCAACTAACTCTGTCACTATCTCTGAAATGTTGCGGCAGAATTTTGAGACCAATGCCATTTCTTTGTTTGGAATAAGGCCTTCGGGCGTACAAAAGGCTGAACTTTCTTTGGCACGGTAGTGAGGGGAACTGCCAATACCCCTTCACAAATCAAATTTGTAACAAATTTGGGCATTTCCAACTCTATCGATGCAATCTTCAATCCGTGGGATTGGATATTAGTCGGTTTTGGAACAGAGGTGACTTTACGAAAACTGTGACAAACGAATTGAACCCTCAGGTTTGGGAACCAGGAACCAGAATACATGGGGAAATCCATTCCACTATTGCTTTGCTCTACTATCCCATTGTCTACATTAATTTCCCCCTCATTCCTGATAATTTTGCAAGTTGATTGGATTCACCCTATAAGGGTGTTGCTTTAACAGGCTCGGAGTCCCCAACATCTATGTAATGGGTTATGACATTTGTCTCAACGGGGTACATCAGGAAATATGTTTTTTTCCCCACTCATGATTAACTCTTTCAATTCATCTTGTTTGACTTTGTGGGAGTTGCCTAATTTGTTGTCTAATTGGCAGTATGTTCAGAATTTTTCAATTTGACACCATCTCATTTCTTTGTTTACAGTGCTTGTTTTGTTCAAATTCTACCTCTGTGATGTCACCATTTGTACCTAATCACTACTCTAGATGACAATTACACATGCAGGCTTTATGTCATCATCTTCATTATACTCTTTGATCATATTTATGTGACATAATTGCGACTTTTTTACGTCTACCTTGGTGTTTTGATCACTATTCAGGTCTCCCACTTTGTTCTCACTCTCAATAGGGTCCCCGAATACTTGGCTTTGCCCAAAGGATTGCCCTTGTATTGGAAAAAAGTGCCAAAACTTTATCACCTGGCTGAATTACTCTGTTCTAGCATCGTTGTCATCCATGTTTTCATTTTTGCGTAGCTCTGTTTGAGATTTTAGTTTTGCAATTTCAGTGGCTCTTTGGAGCCTGTGTCAAACTAAAGAGACACAAGTCCTAACAAAATTCACATCAGGACTTTCAACACAACCCCTTTTTCTTTCGTAGTTTCAATGGTCCCGGCTAACTTTGTGACCAAACACCAACTCAAATGGACTGAATCCTAATGACTCTTGTACAGCCCCCTGGTAGCAAATAACGGAGATGAACTCCCTCATCCCAGTCCCTCTCAAATTCAAAACAATAGGTTTGATCATTGTTTTCATGTTTGGTGGTACCTTTCCTAGTGCCCCCTGGATTCCTGGTTGTTAGGCGGAAGACTGTACTGGAATTCCCCAACTGGTCCATACTTTGTTGGAACAAACCTGACATGAAATTTGATCTTTGATCAGACTGATTGATTTTGGAAGGCCTACTATACCTCTAGGGTGAAAAACGTTGTTAGCGGCTTTCACATCCTCTGTGCCCTAATATTCTTTCTCAGGGTATAGCCCTCAGGGAATCTGGTGGAACACACATGAATGGTCAGTAAATACTGATTTCCTGACTTGGTCTTTGGAAGTGGCCCTACAAAATCTATTAAGACCCTACTAATGGCTCATCAAATGCTTGCATTGGTTGAGGAGCAGTAGGATTTTTCTGATTGGGCTTGCCCACCATTGACATGTGTACAAGTCTTACAATAACTCAGACACATCTTTCTGAGTGTATGCCACCCAAAATGACTACGCTCATTCTGTCATGTGTATTTCTCACACCTAAGTGTCCTGCCATGGGACTATCATGGGCTATGCCTATTAGGCCTACTTCCCTATGGTATACCTTGGCACTACAATTTTGATGCACGACCTTCAAAAGAAAAAAAAAAAAAACCATTCCTTCATCCAAGTGCATCGGGTGGCGCCATTTTCCTCATGAGGACACCTTTTTGTTTGTAGAAACATCCAGAATTTGCTCGGCTTCCTGTGCGAAATGCCCTCTCACCTAATTTCCGAAGTGCTGGGTCGTTGTGCTGCTTATTTAACCAGCTTTTCATGGCTTAAAGGGTCTCCTTTACAGTCCTAACTCTATCATGCTCAGTCGTGCTGGATTTTCATTGTTTACCACTTGTCACTTGTTTGTGCTCATGGGCTGGATTTTCATCTACTAGGAATTTTAGTCTCCCCTAAGAGGGAAGATGACCTCCAAGGCCTCTAATTTTTGAGAGAAAAGTATCCTCAAATTTGGGACCAAGTCAACCTCAACGCTCTTCCTATAAGTGTGAGTATTTTGACTCAGCACCTGCTCACTGTTTTCCTTGAGGCTTTTCTGGTCATTGAACCTAGTACTGCACATGCTGGGAAAATTGTCTATTTCCCTCATCAAATTTATCCACTGTACAGGTACCTGGAAACTATGGGATCTGGGAGGATTTCCCCCCCTGCCGAAATTCATTCCCTAACACATGGATCCCCCTTTAACTGGAGTTCTTGTCTACCCAATTGTGACATTTCCAGAAACCAAGTCTGATTCAAATTCATTTTGTGAAGAGGGACAACAATACACTCCAAATACCTCTTCCCTGAATCTCAATGCTAGTTCCTGTGGAACTTTCAATATCAAATGGAAGTTTATCTCCAATATCATGGACTGCACGCACGTGTCCTGCATGATTCTAATGGGTTTTGGATCTAACTATCACCTGAAGTGCACAAATCCCCCAAAACAAAGGCTTAAAGTCACCCTACTTTTTTCTGTGTCAATTCCCTTTTGTGGGGATTTTGGTTTCTTGAACAGAAGAATGAACTTTTGACCTCAAAGTAACTGCCAACCTATTGGTTTTTGACTCACTTTTGGCTCCCTCCTTTTTGGTGGATAAGCCATGATCTCCCAACACCGTGCCTTGTATGTCCTGGCTCTTACAGTGATGCATGTGAACTGTGATTTGGGTCCCATCCCCATGCTTTTGAATTAGCACCATTTTCTTTACTCGCCCCTTTCATGAAACCTGACTGGGATTTGCCCCTCCTGAGTGCTACCATGAGACGCTTTGTTAGAACCCCGACTTATTGTTGTATTTGTTGTACCTAGTGAATAATTCTTGCTAGGCCGACTAGTAATGATTAATTTGTGTGTCAATGAATAATCGTCGGCCTTTACTGCTGGCTTCGCAAACTTCATTTTGTTTCAATCCAAGTGTTTTGAATATCTGGATGTAGACAATGTTTGAACTCTCAACTACATCAACTCCCTAATTGACCACAATTTTCCCGACTTCTTGAGAGAAGCCCCGATCAAACATTTGTACCTTCACACGGGCAAATTCAACATGGGTCTGGTCATCCTTTTTTTCTGACAAGACCTAAATTTTTGTCTAGGTATGCCTCTGGCACCATTCATATGCTTTGAGCACGGCTTGCTTAACCTCGTCATAATCACTAATGACATGGCCGAATAATTTCTCGGGCTTTACCAATTAACACTGACTGTAGCAACAAGGTCCAAGATGCCTTGGGCCATTTTAAGCTATTGGCAATTTTCTAAAGTGTAGAAGTATTTGTCTACTTCTTTTCTTGAATTTTGGAACCAGCGAATATTTTTCGCACGCATAAACCCGATTTCTTGGACAAGTCTGATGAGCTATCCTGTTGTTTTCAACTTTTCTAACTCTATTTGAGCTTCAAGCTCCTTTTGTTTCCATCTCATTTTGACAAACTTTCCTTTTTTCCATTCTTTTTCCTTCTCAATTTTGCAATAATCCATCTCTTTTTGTTGATCTCTTTTGCATTGCATTGCAATTTTTTCTTTTTCTAACTTCATTTCCTTTTCTTTCTGTTCCTTCTGAATTTGGATCTAACTCCTTTTCTTTTTGTTCCACATCTCCATCTTTTCAACTCTATTTCTAATCCTTTTGAATTTCAATTCCTTTAAACTTGTCTGCCTCACTTTTGCCCTGTTCCAGAATGTCTTCTATCCTATCCTATATGACTATCCCAAACATCTTCTCCTGGACAAACTTTTCAATCAAATTATTTTTGATGACTTTCTTTCTCATAGCATGTTTTGCCTCAGTCCTCATGCTGGCTAGTTTCATTAACTCAGGGCTATTTCGGCTCAATCAACCTCTCCCACGTTATTTGCCCTATGAACACTCTGGATCAAACTTCCATTGTTGATTTACTCTACAACCCAATTTTTAACTTGAACAAACTACAAAGTAGTCCATGTAATCACACAAAATTTTGTATGCCCAAAATGTGCACAATGTTAACAATATTATAATACACACTTTAATGGGTAATTTCTGAAGCACACATAAGGCCAATTTATCTCAATTCAATCCCGGAAGACGAGCCCCCAATTCTGTTATGACGTCTCGTGGACGCCCAAGGTCAGAAATACCTTTCAAACACAAAGAAATGAGCCTTGTGCACAAGATGATCTAAATTTTTTATATAATAAACAGTTTAATGATCTTTACTTGATTTGTTCAAGATTTGGTATGTCCAAAACAAAATTACATAAATCAAAATTTACACAATTACACAGTTTAACACTTTAGATAACCTAGTGTCCAAAAGCCAGCGTTGCAGTTCAACAATGATATGTCCCCACAACGAAGACTCCAAATGACAGCGCACAGTTCATACAAACTCCTCAGGTAATATAATCCAAGGGAATCTCTCAGATCATGAAGGGTAATCTTGTCTAGCAGTTCAAGACGACGGGGCTTTTCCTCCGCGGCAAATTGTCCCCAAAATAAATCCAGGTAATATACCCCATCAGTCTGTCGCTATGTCCTCATATTAGACCACAAACTGGAATCGCCTTTTGATTCCAAAACTGAGCTCCTTTTGGCTTAAAAGACACAGCAGACTATTTAGCTATCAGCTCCGGCGGCATCCAAATATGAAATCCTGGCACTAGATGTAGAACTCTACTCCAATCTACCATTATTGTAGAGTAATACTAGTTAGCTATAATTATACTGGTATAGCTCCAGAGCTCTAGTTCAGCTCCTTATTTCAACTGCTGGCACAGCTCCTTCAGTCACAACTCTATTTATCTCACAACACTAGATTTCCCTTTCTAGACAGAATCATTACATCATCCTCATGCCTAAACATGGACCTTGCACCATCAAATCAGATTTCCATCTAATTACATCACTTCTATATATAACTTGGGTGGGGGAATTCGCCTATGTTCGGCAATATTTTTATCTCACAAGCATAAACAGTTTCTAAGTTTACAGCTTGGGGAATTCCCCACTTCCCCTATTGTGCAATCTAAACAGGGTGGGCAGGTCCTGCATAAAACACTCTAGGGAATTCCCTTTCTCACTTTTATAGTAAACAATTATTTTTCCCGTGAGAAATCTTTTTCTCAAATAATTGAGAAAATAATATTTTAATCAAATTTTTGGAGGGAATTAACAGTGTCCGTATGGACAGTACTGACTAGATATCCGATTTTGTCCGTATTTGGTTATGGCTTCTGGCCTTCATCATTTGCAGAAATAGTTAGGGGTTTTTCATGCACCTGTTTCCATACATGCAAAAATCTGATTTTTTGATGATCTTTTCAATTGTCTGATTCAGCAAATCACTGATAGTGTCTTTAAAAGTTTAAATTCCAGACATTCTATGACCAATAGCAAAATTCCAGATTAGGTTTGGACTGGAATTGGTCTGTAATCATTGTAAAAAATCAATTTGAGCACGCAGATCAGCTTGCAAACATCATTTCAAAACTTCAAACCATGGTTAGTTCTACCTGCGTTTTGCGGTCCCTAGAACACCAATTGTAACTTATGGACCCCTGAAATTTAACTTTTCTATGTAGTAAATATGAGTGGAACCCCTTAGTGGACCCCCAGTTTCACAGAGATTTGGGGGTCCTAGCAACTACCCCTGCTTCAAACAATTAATGCCTAGCTCCCTACTCTCACTTATAATAACCTTTCTACCCTATATCATTTGTCTGAATTGGAAAAATTAATGTTATTCTTTTTTTACCATTTTCTGTTTTTTTCAAAAAAAATAAAAAAATTAAAAAAATTAAAAAAATTTTTTTATGAATCTGACCCATTTGGTTGTGATTAACATCCAGTGTACTACTGACCATAAACTGAAGGCCCAAAGCTTGGCAAAAGGCCTACCCGCTTTTGGTTTCCCACTCCCCTAAGCATGGGAGAGTAAATATTCTTTTTTTAAATGTGGGCCTGTGGACAAACTTTGAAGCCCTCCCCAAAAAATCTTCTGACTACAATGTTCCTTATTTTGATTATTTCTGGCTAAAACGTTTGGAGCTCAAATTTTAAAATAATGCTTCAAAATTGAAATTTCTCTATTATGTATTTTGTTCCATTTGCTCCCTGAAAATCAAAATGAAAGAACACAAAATAAGGACAGCTCGTCTCAAAAGGGACCAGTTCCAGAAAATCTGTCTACTAATAAAAGGAAGCCAGTGATAAGATTCACTTTGAGTACCCATATACCTTCTGAACCTGTTACATATACTAGAATTAATGTTAATCTACATGATATGAAAGTCTTTTGGCTATATCTTGGAATACCGTAACTACCTTTGCTCAGTCAAAATGGCTCTAAAGAATGCCACCTAACATACATGCACACACGTTAATTGTGTGGACCCAGGGTTGGACATTCCATTGTAACAAATGTTGGCCCCCTTCTGCAATCGGACCTAATTTAATCCTGATACAAAGGATCCCCTTTTGCTGTGCTTTTTTTTAATAAATTGTGAAGCGCAATATTTTTTTTTTTCACAGAATAAAGTTATGCAGCATGGGTCCAATAAAAACTTCATTTTCATAACGTTAACTGTTTGTTAATAATATTCCTAGCAAATGCTCAACTGGTCTTTTGTTCATTCACACCTTGTCATCCTGATGAAGCAACTACTAATCAAGCGAAATGGAAGCACCGCTAGCAAAACGACCACTATCTATCTGCATGCACGTAGCCAGGATCCTTGCATCCCCGGGGTGCGGATCTGGGGAATGATCCAAACCACAATGGCAAGGAGTCCAGGGGGCACATAAAGCCCCTGGTGGGGTGGAGGGACAGAGCCCTAATTGGTCCAGGGAGAGAGCCACGATGGGGGGTCCAGAGGTGAACCCTTGCAAAGGATCATTTTTTGCCATTAGCCTTATTTCAATGCCCTTGACTCCTTTTTTTTTTACCCCGGAGTGGTGCTCCCTCTGCACCCCTAGCTAGTAATAGATCTAAGGGCCTCACAACTTTTAGCAAATTGATTCAACTTTTTATGATAGTTTTATGTACCTGAATCGTTCACAACCAACTTAACTCTAACGTAGGCTGAACAACAATTACACACTCCTGAGTATTGATCAGTCAAGTTTTGACCATACAGGTGCATTAAATTCTGATTAAAACTCTGGAGGGAGTGTTATCGAGGGTCTTGCGGTGTTTTCTCCCTAAAAACATGGTGGTGAAGCTCTAACTCTGATAACTCCAGAGTGTTTTGGAGTACCGTGTGGAGATAGTGAGGGTTGGGGGATAGTGAGCGGGCCAGCGGGGTGACCTCGCAAGGTCATCTTTGTTGACAAATTCCTGTGTTTGCATATAAGGCATGAAAGGCCCTTACTTCCTATATATTGACTTTCAGTCTACATTCCAATATGAGAAACAGAGGAGAATTTTCGGCCATCGTACGGACATAACTTGGAGTGAAGTAAAATAACTGGGATTTAATTTTCACCCCCAGAGTTTCATGACCTTCTGAACACAGCTTAAGTATTTATTGGAATTGTTTGAACAAGACAGAAAGTTACACCCCTACTTGCTCATGCAAATGGTAACAAATACTCAGTAGGCCTGGTACTTGAAAATGTTACAATGTATCCAACATGGAAATAAATGTCATAGGCCTGGTTAGGAAACTTAATCATGGCAGATCACCGGAGCACTACATCATCACAGCTTGCTAAGCCTTGTGTGGTGGGAATGACGGGCTCTACAGGCAGGCAGACGACAGCTGATGGTGGGAAGCCAATATGATGTATTGATATATTGCCGAGAGATAAATGATTTTCTTGTTGGCTACACCTCTTCACTTATAGTTATTGATTTTCCCATTGTGCTAGGCTATACAAGTTACATTAAAATCAGCAATTTTATGAGCAACCCATGTTTTCTTGTCTTAGATGAAAGCTTGCTTTCAACAAAACCCAAGTACTTCTAAAGTTTTATTTTGATCAGAGTCTTCAGTATCAATAACAAGCCTGAGCTCTTTCCCAGGAAACCTACCTGGCTCAAAGGAAAATCACAAGGAAAAAAAGTTTTCGATATTTTTCTCTTTTGTTTTTTTATAGTTTTTAATTATTTCAATAGAAAAGGGTCCATGGCACTATGCCTAATAGCCTAGGCTTCTTCAGAAACTCCAAACTTTTTCCGCCAATTGGTCCAAATTTTGGTATCTAAAGACAGGTAATAGTTTCTTTGATTGACCCCTATAAATCATAGGGCTAAAGATGTTGTTTGGTTTGATGTTATACTAAAATTGCTCTATTTTGGTATTATACCAAGGTTAATATCAAACACACTACTCTACAGGATTACAAAATCAGCATTTTAGCTCTTGCATCACAACGGGTTTGAATATCGCTGCCAAACTTTACAGATGGGGTTTTGGGGTGAAGACGCATTCATCAAGAGACAACTTATAATCTCAATCGGTCATGCACACCTTTAAATATTTAAAAAGGTCCAATGTATAGCGCATATTTGTGGAAGGTTTGGGGAGAATATCAGCAACCTAAGTATGGCTAAATGAAACCAGGACGGTTTACCCCAATGCACACAAGCAGGTGTCAAATTTCTACATCCCTGGCTGCCAATTATTCACACGTAAGTGCCTGTGAGTCACAAGGTCATCTTGGAATAATATTTAGAGTAGTAATGATATTAAAAATATTAGGTTCAAGAATCCTTTGACAGCTGGTCATGTACACATAACATCCACTGTATATTATGTTTATGGAGGTAGGGGCATTTGGCGGACATTGCACCATTATTTTCCGGGGTCCAAGCTTGGTTGTCCAGTGTAGGGTGCTTTTTTGTAAGATGTAATTTGTTATCGATAATCTTTTGATACTGTTTTAAAATCCCTTTGGCTGTTGTGGTTATTTTTACTTCTTGGAAGCCGTTATTATAGCTAATCTGCAGATTCCATTGAAATTATTGGTGTAAGTCAAGTTCTACCAAGATAATGCAAACTCAGATCACACAGTAAACAGCAGAACAATAACGTCAAACGTTATGTAGATTTTTTATAAATAAAAATATTTGTATATTACTATCTACAGGGAAAGCTTTCGAAGTGGTTACCATGGTAACATACTAAATTCTTAAACAGGCTGTGAAAATGTAAGGAATTAATTGGCTGATATCCCGGGTTATCAATTCCGCATATTTAACCCAGGTAGTACGCCCTTGCGTAATTGACGTTATTTTTAGTTAAGCGTCGCGTCATACGTGTTTTTGCTAGCGTTCGCGCTCCGCCTGCGAACGTTCCGTCTCGTTGCGTATGATCGTTTGCATTCAACGAGTTATTCGATTGTGTCAACTACTCTCTGGGTGGTGGCAGTCCGTTCTTGTGTATTTAAGGCCTTAACATCGCTAAATTGGTGTAAAGATGACCTTATATGATAAGCTGTTTACGAATGAGAATAAAGGTTATGATTTTGGGAACCGTTACTCTCTTTAACTTAACGACGAATTGAACCCGCGACACCATTCTGTTTGCGTGGAAGAACTTCCTGCCTCACGCCGTCGTTTCTTCCACTTAAAACAAGCGAACTCTTATTTACCGCGATGCGTAAATATGTCTCCCCCGAATGTCGCGCTATCACTAACATGCAAATAAATGCTACTACAACACCCCCCCCCTCCCCAATACCACGCAAAATACCCCCCCTCCCCAACACTCGCAAACCCCCACCCACCCCTCCCCACACCCCACAACACCCACCCCCTCCCCAACGCCCACAACTCCCCAACACCTGCCACACCCCACCTCCCCATCTCCAACAAAACACCCCCACCTCCCCAACCCTCGCAACACTCCACCCCTGCAACCCCCCACTCCCTCCTTACCACCCCAGCCCGCCCTGCACCCCAACACTCCTCAACACCCCACCACCCTCCCCAACACCCCGCACACCCCAACACCCCGCACACCCACCCCTCCCTATGGCTAAGTTAGTCTCATGTGCCGAAGGAATTTTTGCATGTCACTTACGTTTCGAGTTGACAGCAATTTATGCATATTTTAATTAGCTCATTGCATACATACTCCGCATATATTCATAGTTTTCATATATTGCAAAACAAGGAATGTGCCCCATGATATTCCTTTTCAATGCAGCGCAGGAATTTTGAGTATCCGATGTCCCCATTTGGGAAAAATATAGTAATTAATGCTGGATTTTTGGCATATTAATTAATGAGCTCATTTTTCATACGCATTTGCTTGAAATACCTCCAAAATCTAATCAGGTTCAGAACTCTTCAACCCGCTCTCCTTCCACAGTTACATCATTAATACGCCTTACGAACTCCAGAACACTTGTACAAGGCCTTGCAGGAAATTTTTCATAAATTATGCAAATTAGATACTTATTAGCATATTTTAATATGCTCCAAATCTAATCAGTCAAGAACTCATCAACCCTCTCTTGACGCTGCTCATTTTATAGTCCCAGCAAATGATTTTCTGCATATTAATTACTCATTTTTGCATACTCAATTGGCTGAAAATACCCCAAAATCTAATCAGGTTCCGAACCTCAGACCCGCTTCCTTCACACGTTACAATCATTATACGCCTTACAGTAACTCCAGAAAACTTGTACAAAGGCCTTGCAGGAATTTTTTTCATAAAGTAAATGCAATTAGATACTTAATTTAGCATATTTTATACCCCACACAATCTATCATGTCGAAACTCATCAACCCGCTTCTTCCACCAAGTGCATCATTGGCGCCCGCACGAACTCCAGATCAATCATGTAACCACATGGGTTAAATTTTTATCACAGCACGGACCGAACTACCGGACGCTGCCATTTTAAGTCCGCCGTCCGAACTTGTTTCGGCTGGACAATGGTATCCTATCGCCTGGGTTCAATTCGTCGTAAAGAGAGTACCGGTTCCCAAAATCATCCCTTTATTCTCTAAATTGATAACAAGCTTGTTGTTAATGATTATTTCAAGTTAATAGTCAGAAACTCTTTGGAGCACAACAGAGCACAGTTCTTAAATAACCCATCCAGTGTCCCTATTCCATTTTTTTTCATATTGTTAACAAAATTCTGATTTTTTTGTTTTTTGGGCCCTTAAATAAAAAACAATTATTCGATTCCCGTCCTCCCCCCAACTCCCTTAACACCAATTTTGACCGCCGCAATTTTTTTAAATAAGTGTTAAAAAACTTGAAAAAAATACATCGGTCCTCTCGCCCGCTTGTGGTCGCCTGCAGTCACGGTTAGTGAATGATAAGGCCTAACTGACCTTTTACCTTGAATATGTGACCATTTGACCGTCATCAACAATGAGGGATCCATGGTTCACCTAATTTTCAAGTTTGGTTTCCATTGAACTTCAACTTTCAATGAGGTCCAATTTTTAACATTTTCAGCCTAGTTTACAAAACTTGAAGCCTCACATGACACCTGTTACCTTGGTATGTGACCTTGGACCTCATCACAAATGAGGGATCCCATGTTGCACCTATGTTCAAGTTTGGTTTCCAATTGTGAGCTTCATCAACAACTTTTCAAATGGTCATTTACATTTTCAGCCATTTTACAACTGACCTCACATGACCCTTTGACTTGGCATGTGACCTTTGACCTCATCAACAAGTGGGGGATGCCATGTTTGCACCTGTTAACCCAGTTGTTGAGTTTAAATCCATCAAGTATGGAGATATTACAGGCAATGTTAACCCTTTTTCACAACGACAACAACAACAGACATCAACTACACAACAACAACAACCGTGGACAAGTGATTTCCCTATGTGTTCTTCCTCCCGTAGGGCAGCGATACCACAAGTTATCCCTATGTGTCTTCCTGCCTTAGGGCAGGCACAACAAAACTGAGAAACCCACTGAAAATCATGTCGGTGCATCGGACGTATCTAGCACAGTTTTTACATGCGTAGTTCCAAACAGTGAGCCTGCAGCCTTGGTACCGGTGCTGCTTCGATCACGATAACGAGCATGTCATAGATGAAGTACATGACATTCCCGGTTTTCCAGACCATTCACACCGTCTAGATTTCGTTTCGGTTTTCCAGCCGTTCACGAAGTCTAGTTTTCATGCAAGTTTTGCACTACCACCTCCGAATCGTATACCGATTCTAACGATAGGACTATGACTGAGAGTTGTGGAGTGCCAAATCGTGTACCAACGTATTTCAATACCGGAATAAACCAAACCCCAAACTCGTTCTACTAACCATCATTTTTGTATGGGAAAAGAATTTTGTATTGTGCCACTGACAACCTAGAACGAATTCCGCGCCGGACTAAACTGCTGTGTAGTTGGTGGTGGCAGAAAAATTACAGTCCTTCATGTCCAGGACCCTATTGGCTGTGCTGTGGTATTATCGGCTGCATAATTCGACAGCTGTGGCACGTCTTTTAGTAGCATTTTAGTCTGGACAAGCTGCATGTGCATTGTAGTAAAATAACATTCATGTGTAAAATTTGAGATCTCTAAAAATAGTAAGGTTTAAAATTAATAGATCAAAATGGGGGGGGGGATTTTTTGAGCCTGAGGTGCGGGTGCAGAGCCTGGGTGAGGAATGGCACACGAACCATCCTCGATCATCGAAACGATGTATACAACATGTACAAATACAACATCCATGTACATGGGATTTTATATTTTACTAGAACTGTAAAATTTCAACAGTTGAACATTTTACCGTAATTGATACATGTATTGAATGAGAGCGCCACTGCTTATTTGAGACACACTGCAAGTTTCAGACCTTCCGTAATGTCATTAAAGCAGTTGTCTTAGTACCATCAACGCGATAAAAAAAATCCTCCCTCCCCTCGTCCACTTTTTCTGAAGACCAGTAGGAGGAATCTAACTTTTTTAAGCGGCATTTAATCTTCCTATTGTGGTTTCCCAAATTATATTGACAAATTTAAAAGCTGAGAAGGTGAAAACTCTCTGTGGGGGGAAACAGGCCTTGCGACCTAGTTTCAAGTTTGGTCCAATTGAACTTCAACTTTTCAAATGAGGTCAAAGTTTACAATTTTCAGCATACTTTTACAACTTGCCTCACATGACCTTATGGACCTTGGTATGTGACCTGACCTCTAACCAAATGAGGGATAACATGTTGCACAAGGATTCAAGTTTGGTTCCAATTGCGACTTCAACCTTTTCAAATGAGGTCAATTTACATTTTCAGCCTATTTTACAACTTGACATCATAATGACCCTTGACTTGGCATGTGACCTTTGACCTCATCAACAAGTGGGGGATCAGTTGCACCTTGATCCCAAGTCTGGTTTAAATCATCAAAGTATGCGGATATTACAGGCAAATGTGAACCCTTTTTCACAACAGACAACAACAACGACATCAACTACAACAACAGACAACAACAGGGACAAGTGATCCCTAGGTGTCTTCCTCCGTAGGGCAGGCGATACAACAAAGGATCCCTATGTGTCTTCCGATTAGGGCAGGCGACAAAAAAATGAGAAACCCACTTGAAAATAGTCCAGTGCCATCGAAAGTATCTAGCACAGTTTTTACATGCGTAGTTCCAAACAGTGAGCCTGCAGCCCCGGTTCCGGTGCTACTTCGATCACTGATATGAGCACACAGGATATGAGAGTACATGACAGTCTCGGTTCCAGACCAATCACCAAAGGCTAGTTTTCGTGTCGGTTCCAGACCATTCACGAAGTCTAGTTTTCATGCAAGTTTTGCCGTACCTCCAGAAATCTTATACGGAGTCTACGATAGGAATGACTGGCGGAGTTGGAGTGCCAAATCGTGTACCACGCCTTTCAATACGATACGGAATAACCCAAACTCGTTCTACTAACCTAATTTTGTGGCGATAAGAATTTTGATTGTGCCACTGACCCTACGAATTCGCAGACGGAATAAAGCATGTGTAAGGTGGGGGTGGCCAGACAAAAGTGAAAGTCATCATGGTAATGACTAGGGCTTGCGTGGTATTATCGGCTGCAGAATTCGACAGCGGTGGACACAGTTTTTAGTTAGCTTTTAAGTCTACAAAATGAATGTGACATGTAGTAAAAAAACATTCATGTGTAAAATTTGAGATCTCTTAAAAAGTAAAGGTTTAAAATTATAGTCTAAAAAATGGGGGGGGGGATTTTTGAGCATGAGGTGAGGTGTGCAGGGCCTGGGTGATTTGAAATTGCACCGAACCATCATCGATCATCGAACCGATGATTACAAAATGTCAATACATTCACTGTACATGGATTTAAGTTACTAGACTGTAAAATGTCAACAGTTGAACATGTTTACAGTTTTGATACATGTATGAATGATAAGCCCACTGCTTATTTTGAGACACTCTGCAAGTTTCAGACCTCAGTAATGTCATTAATTAAAGCATGGCTAGACACGCGAATAAAAAAAAAGGCCTCCTCCCTCGTCACTTTTTCGAAGACAGTAGGTGGGAATCTAACTTTTTTACAGCGGCGCATTGTATCTCCTATTGTGGTTTCCCAAATTATATTGACAAATTTAAGCCTGAGAAGGTGAAAAAAACTCTTCTGTGGAGCGGGAGAAGAGAAGAAAGAAGAAACACAGGCTTCACATTTATATTTTTAAGTGAAGGCCAATTGTTTGTCAAATTCAAAGAAGATCTTCAACCTTTCCATGATGCATTTGTGTGAACCCCCCTCCCAAGTCGCTGGTGGTGAGTTCTTGAATGCAGTTGGGAGATCATGTGATGACTTGTGCATTGATTCGAGTTTAAACACTCCACATATGGTGCCTTCATAATCATGCCCCAAATATGTGTGGTAAACTTGCATGTTGGTTTTTAAAAATTTTCCAAACAATATATTTAATAGCCACTCTGATAGGTATATGGCAAGGTTTTAAGCTACAAGAGATACCTACAATCATAAAAAAAAAAATGTTTGCCAACTGTAGATGGGGGAAAAGGGAAATCCCCTAATCAAGGCAAACGGATACGAGTCATGTTGTAGCAGACTCATCAGCAGGGCTTGAAAAAATGTAAATTTCCTGGGAAGATTTCCCACCATATCTATGTGTAAAAATTCCTCCAAATGGCCAAGTTCCCTCCAAATGGCCAAGTTCCCTCCAAATGGCCAAAAATTCGGGAAGGATGCTTCCCAAATTCCCACTGTTTCGTGCCATGCTCATCAGGGCCCCCAACCATTGATTGATGGGAAGGGTGGGGAAGGATATGGTACAGAGGAAGGACTTCCTGCTTGCTATTGAACAATGCATTTCCCAATTCTGATTTCATCTTGGTGAAATCAGGACTGTTGCCATATATAGTATCGAGCGTATCGACAACTATTTTTTTAGAGTGCAGGTATTTGCAGATCCATTTGATACGAGGAAAGGGGATATTATTACAAAGGTTTGCCATAATATTTGCTCTAGTGGTTTGACATGATCTGAGAATGTTGGTCGATACCAAAACAAACCTCAACCATGTTATTGTATGTTACCACCAGACTGGTCTTCCCTCATCCAGTACAAGTGGTACCTAGTTGTTAACAAACTCCAATATGTCTATGCCTTATTTTCATACACAATTGTCATACCAGGAAGCATTGGGTACCAGCAAACTTGTGTTATTGTAATGATTCAGTAGTATCTCTATGCATGACAGATGAGGTGTAGGGGCTTCCTGAAGCCATATGTCAATGGAGTGAGAGATGCCAGTGTGCAATGTTGTATCATTAACACTTAACAAACACCTCTGAAACAGGTAAACATTTCATATAGAAGTCCCAAGGATGCAATTTTTTACAATTGATTCCGTCATGCGCTGTATGCATATGATGTTGTGCAGTAGCGCTTGACGGAATCAATGGCAATACCTCATTTGCATCCTTGGGACTTCTATAAGAAACCTCTACCCAGAAAGAAGCCTTAGTTGACACAGGCATCACTACTCAGTTTCATTGCGATAAGACAGAACTGTGTCCAAAATCCGAAGCCACCCTAAAATCAAATGATGCCTAATTACGATGTCATATCCTGCATCATGTGATCAATTTTGGCGGACTCAGCAACAGTGTTCGAAATACAAATGAAAAAGTCCATGCACCTGTGCATGTGTTAATCTAAAAAGTTACATGCACAAAATATTTTGTTACATGCACAATGTAGTTTCCTGTTTGGACAATAACAATGAGATCATAGATACAGTAATTTTACTACCAAGTAAGGATGAGAGTTCTTGACCTTATATTTAAGATTGACAACATCTCCAAGTTGAAATGGAGTACAGTACATTATTTTGTTCAGATGTAATTGTATCAATTTCAGCACATCATAGCTAACATTTTACATGCACATGTGCAGGTAAGTAGTGAAAGCTTACATGCACAGAAAAAAAGTTGCACGCATGTGTGCACATGGTATTTTGAACACTGCTCAGCAAGTCAGAAAGATCCAAAACAATTTTTATGAATGAAAAATAACCTTTACTTGTAGGCATGATTTTATATTAACTTTATTATGATGGTGTCCAACAAAAACCAAAACAAAATTGGAATGAATGAAGTGGTTTTGTTTGGCGAATATAGTCATTTGAAATGGACTTTCTGCAAATATAACACTACCATAAGTTGTGATAAATACAGGCACTCAAATTTCATTCTGTTCTCACTTTGGCTATAAAGTTTTCAAAAAGGGAGGGATTGATAGTCTATTTCCATTAGATACAAGTTTGTTTTACAGATCCATGTGTGAATTTACCGAATTGATTGTGCAGTGGGTACTTGCAAAAGAGTCTAAAAATACCTGAAAATTTATGGTGCAAGAACTGGGCAATGAAAGCTTTAAAATCAAGCAAAAGCTTGCCTACCAACATCACTGCATATGATATCTCTGTGTATCCACCCCTTACATAACAGCGGAGACTCCCAAACTGTTTGTGTTGTTTACCCTCAATACTTTTTCCCACCATGTCTTACCATATCTGGGGTCAAGTGCGAGGCCATTGGCCGGGTCAATGATGTATGTTGGTGATCCAAATCCTGGGTAGCCATGGTGGGGTGATGTGTGGAATGGTAGCGGGTGGTGAATGCTCTTCTTGTGCAGATCAAGCCGTTGTTGGCCTAGTTCATCTGTCGTTGATGCTGGTTCTTGGACTGACCGCACCGAGTCTCTGCCATCCCCTGGCTTGGTCTGGCCTCTGTCCTTTTCTGTGTGGAAGACAATTTAAGCAAGATGCAAGAAAGATTTAGTTTGCGAATTAAGTGAAATATTGTTCTCAGCTTTCTGAAATATGTGCCTTTCTAAAGTAGTTTAAAAGTGCAAATTATTGGGCAATCAATCTTTTTTGTGGTTATTTTTAGCGATTATCAACAATATATTTCAATTTGTAATGTGGAAATGTAATATAGAAATGCTAGGTCCCGGGGGGGGGGGGGGTAAAAAAAAAAAAAAAAAAAAAGGGGGGGGGGTAACTGGGTATTCTGGTCAGTTAACAACCCGCGTTACAAAAAACGCGAGACCTGGGCAGGTCTCGAGACTTGCAATATAGGGTATCAAATTCAACCCATGTCTCTGTCAGTATCACATAGGGTATCAAATTTTACTTTTCAGTTTCAGGTAGAGTACAAAATCAGCATGAATCTGTTAGAATGGTATTTTTGTGTTGATATCATGCTCAAAACAGAATAAAAAGTCCATAAAATAGCTCAAAATGGATTGTAAAATCACAGGTTAAAAATGCCAATGGTATATTGCTTGGCCCCTGGCCTCGGATAGCATGTCTATTTCAATAGGTTTGGTCTCGGATAGGGTATCCATTTGAACAGATCTGGTCTCAGATAGGGTACCATTTCATCCATTTCTGGTCTCATATAGGGTCACCGCCGGAACCGGGGCTAGGTCTCAAAATTGTCCCTTTCACATAGTGACATAAGATCACATAAAATAATATAATTCATAATTATTTAGCCAGAAATAAGTTTTTTTGTTAACAATTATAACATCAAATTATTAATTCTTAACTACAATGTAAAGCAGCATGAAAGAAATAAATTTAATGAAGACTTCAAATCACACTTTCTTGGAATACGCATTTTGTCAAATGTGTCAGTAATGTGATATGGACGACAATATAGTGGATAACTGAACTGGGCAGAAGGAATCGGTATATCCAGAATTAAACACCTCATAAATTTCAGATACTTTGAATTCTAGGCCAGTGTTTTAATGACCCTCTGATACAAACTATAGAGCCTTATTACAAACGCTGTTATTGACTTTCCCAAACAAAATATTTCATTTCGGAGTGACATAGTTGCGGTAATATTCTACGTCGTCTTTGAAGCTGAAAGTGCTGGGAATCAAAATGAGATTCCAAATTGTGGACAGATAGAAATCGTGGTGATTATCTAAGACTGATACTGTGGATTTATTATGTCGAGGACTATAATTATCCTTGTCGTCTTTGTCGTGAACTGCTGGACAAGATTACCTTCAGGGATGAGAAGAGATGTCCGTGGAATATCAACCTGAGCGGTTGTATGGAAACTTGTGCGCTGTCATTTGGAGTCTCGCCGTGAGGACCATATCATCGTGAACTGCAACGCTTTCAACACAGGACACTAGTTAAACCACATGTAATCTTAAAATGAGTGTAATTTTAGTAAAGTTGTTTGGGACATACCCCAAATTCTTGAACCAAAATCGTTAAATCTGTGTTATATTATACAAATATATTATATATAATTAGATCATTTGGCCCCAGGCTCATTTATTTGTGTTTGAAAGGTATTTCTGACTTCTGACGTCCACGAGACGCCGTAACATAACACTAACCATCACTACCATAAGTTGTGATAAATACAGGCACTCAAATTCCCCATTCTGTTCTCACTTGGCTATAAGTTTTCAAAAAGGGAGGGATTGATAGTCTATGTCCATTAGATACAAGTTTGTTTACAGATCCATGTGTTGAATTTACCGAATTGATTGTGCAGTGGGTAATTGAAAGAGTCTAAAATACCTGAAAATTTATGGTGCAAGAACTGGGCAATGAAAGCTTTAAAATCACGCAAAGCTTGCATACCAACATCAAATGAATTGTATCTCTGGTATCCCCCACTTACATAACAGCGGGACTCCCCAAACTGTTTTTGTTGTTACCTCAATAACGTTTCCCACCAGGTCTTACAATATCTGCGGGTCAAGTGCGAGGCCATGGCCGGGTCAATGATGTATGTCGGTTGATCCAAATTACTGGGTAGCCATGGTGGGGTGATGTGTTGGAATGGTTTAGCGGGGGTGGAATGCTATTCTTGTGCAGAATCAAGCGTTGTTTGGCCTAGTTCATCTGAGTTGATGATGGTTTTGAAGACCGCACGAGTCTCTGCCATCCCCTGGCTGGTCTGGCCTATGTCCTTTTATGTGTGGAAGACAATTTAAGCAAGACGATGAAAGAAAGGATTTAGAGTTGCGAATTAATGTGAAATATTGTTCTCGCTTTATGAAATATGGCCGTTCTAAAGTAGTGTAAACAGTGCGAATATTGGCAAGCAATCTTTTTTGTTGGGTTATTTCTGCGGAATAGTAAACAAATATTTCACTTTTGTAATGTGGACCTGTAATAGCATGCTAGGTCCCGGGGGGGGGGGGTTGTGGTAACTGGGTATTCTGGTCAGTTAACCACCCGCGTTAAAAAAACGCGAGACCTGAGTCTTCGAGACTTGCACTCTAAGGGTATCAATTCAACCCATGTTCTCTGTCAGTATCACATAGGGTACAAATTTTACTTTTCAGTCAGGTAGAGTACAAAAATCAGCATGGAATATGTTAGAATGGTATTTTTGTGTGATATCATGCTCAAAACAGAATAAAAGTCAATAAAATCGCTCAAAACTGGATTGTAAAAATCCAAAGGTTAAAAAGCCATGTATATTGCTTGGCCCCTGGCCTCGGATAGCATGTCTATTTCAATAGGTTTGGTCTCGGATAGGGTATCCATTGTGAAACAGATCTGGTCTAAGATAGGGTACCATTTAATCTATTCTGGTCTCATATCGGGTCACCGCCGGAACCGGGGCTAGGTCTCAAAATTGTCCCTTTCCCATAGGACATAAGATCACTAAAATAATATAATTCATATTATTTAGCCAGAAATAAGTTGTTTGTTAACAATTCTATAACATAGAATATTAGTAATTCGTAATACAAGTAAACGCAGCATGAAAGAAATTAGAAATAAATTAATGAAGACTTCAAATCACACTTTCTTGGAATACGCATTTTGTCAAAAGTGTCATTAATGTGATATGGACGACAATATAGTGGATAACTGAACTGGGCAGAAGGAATCAGTATATCCAGAATTAAACACCTCATAAATTTCAGATACTTTGAATTCTAGGCCAGTGTTTTAATGACCCTCTGATACAAACTATAGAGCCTTATTACAAACGCTGTTATTGACTTTCCCCAACAAAATATTTCATTTCGGAGTGACATATTGCTTGATATGTGATAGTCATAACAACATGAACAGGAGAAAAGAAGTTCCTTTCTATTAGCAAGGCAGTATGTCATCTGAAATTGGCTTTGTTGTTTATCACTAATATGGCACTCGTATTCCCTTCCCTTACAAATCGTGATGTTTAATTAATTGTTTTTAACGCAAGATTCCTGAAAAATAAGGAACCACACCAAGTACCAGGGTTTTAATAATAATAATAATAATGTGGATTTATATTGCGCACAAATCCACCAAAAATGGCGCTCAAGGCGCAGAACAATAGAAGTTTACATTACATGTACACAATACAAAAATGAACACAATACATGAAAAGCAGTGGTAAATAAGCACAAAAAAGAGAGAAAAAAAACAGTTAATCAAATGCTTCTTCCATCAGATGAGTTTTCAAAACAGCCTTAAAGTGAGTCAGAGATGGGCTAGTTCTAACATCTAAGGGCAGAGCATTCCAGAGACGTGGAGCAGCAATAGAGAAAGCTCTATCCCCCACGAATGTTTAGATGAGGTTCACAAAGCAAAGACATGTTTTTGGAACGGAGCGTCCGAGTGGGATTATTTGAGAAGACAAGTAATATATTCTGGTGCAAGATCATTCAGTGACTTAAAAGCAATAAGCAGCAGTTTTTACATAATTCTATAATCAACCGGCAACCAATGTAACTCATTCAAAACAGGAGTGATATGAGACGTCTTCTTAGTTAAAGTGACCAAGTGTGCAGCGGCATTTTGAATACGCTGAAGACGGGCAATCTGATTTTGAGGAAGGCCAAACAAAAGTGAGTTGCCCATATCAAGCCGGGAGGTTATAAAACTGTGAACAATCTGTTCAGTGACACGAGGACTCAGATATCTTCTTATTCTACCAATGTTTCTGATGTGAAAAGCAGCAGAACGTACAATGCTAGAAATATGATCATTTAGAGATACCATGGGGTGATCAAATCTGACTGCAAAACTAAACACATTAAATATGCTTTCTTGAACAAATTCTAGCTACTAGTGCACCCTCTATTGGTCATCAGTCAAGAGGAAAGAAGTTGGATTAACTAACTACGCTCACTCTGAAGATAACCACTGCCCAAGATGGTCGAAACTGTCACGTCAGTAAAAACAATTTGGTTTTGACAAGATGAAAATGTTTACTCACATAAAATATGCTTTAGCCAACAATTCAAATGGCATAAAAATCTAATTTTTCAGGGAAGTCAGATGGACATTAGGCTTTCTGTATCTGTAACAATACTGTCCAACACTTCAAGTGAAGCCAAGTGATAAAATGTACCTTTACTGTCTTTCAGGTGAGGGGGAGTCCCAAGTTTGATATAAAATTGGATCGATTAAGCCCAAATTAATTGGTTGAGCTATGAGTTGCAAAAATATTGGGCGAGACGCAGTCGAGCCCAATATTTTTAAAACTCATAGCGAGACCAATTAATATTGGGCGTAAATCATCCAATTTTATCATTATCATGTTTTGGATCCAATATTTTCCCACACTTGGACTCCTCAAAACATGATAATGGTTTGAATAGGCATGGGCCTCATTGAGTCCCAAAGCGCAAATTGCGACCTGTATCAATACCAATTTTTTGGAAGAAATAGGACCCATAGCTATACTGGAGATACCAATTTTGGGCCAAATTTAATACAAAACTTGCCATATTTTTTATCAATGTTTTGTAGGGTTGTGTCGACAAGGCGTTGCTCGACAATATTGTCGCGACAAGCATTATTCTGCTGTCGACAAGCATGGAATGATTGTCGATTAAAAATCTAGTTATAAAATTACCTAAACATCGCCCATATTTAGCGATTTCCTCACCAATTTCCTATATTTTTTCAGCTATACGTTTAAGTCGTGCGTCGGCGTCGCCATCTTTTTTTGCAAAACCAATCCCAGTACCAACTGCGCATGTGTGCTAAGGACGGGGAAATCCCGTATGCGTAAGACGCGCTCACTTGACATGGCCGAGCAATCGCGAAATATCGCTACCCATTTGGAAATCCCTTTTACTTATGACGCTAAGTCGCACATGACTCCCGACTGACTGTGAGCCGGAAAAAAAACCGACTTTCGGCAATAATCGGAAAGTCTGAATAATGTCAAAATGCGACGGAAGAAAAAGAGTGGAATATCAACAACATAAGTTACAGGGTACGGCCGCGGTACTTATTTTTCAGCTCAAATCTGACATATTTTGTACGTTAAAATGTAAAGATTTGCACCGTTAAATCAGCATATCATTTTAAGAAAATATGGTGGATAAAAGCTTCTTTTTGATGGCGGTCATGCGATGCTTCAGGGGTGCTGAATTTTGGTTTCCAATTCACTCCACTACAATGGCCCATGCCTTACAGTAGTACACGTTGCGTGACTCGTGTCGTGTACAATGCCAAAAATGAACATGGCGCTCCCTAGTGACGTAAAATCGTTTAGACTTTTTGGCGACACCTTGTCGCCGTCGGATCTTGAAATGACGATTGTCGACAATAAAAATCCTACTACGACAACAACCCTAATGTTTTGATCAATTTACCAAATTTGGGAAATTTTGGCTCCAGATTGAGGACATTAGAAAATCTAATAAATTTTACACAATTTGGAAAAAAAAGACCATCTCTATACCAAACTGGGCAAGAGAAAGTGTTGTTTATACCATAAGGCTGGAAAATGAGACTTTATATTTCATAGCAACATGTCCCCATGTAGTCATTTGTGTTGATGTACCCCACCCCCAAGTTTTAAGTAAAACTGCAGGGGGGGTAGGGACACGACCGCTCGATTTGGGCATTGGGATTTCCAAAACGTAATTTGGGGAACGTTAAGTGCTTTACTATGGCAGTCTCTGCCTCAGTTAATACAAAATCAACTATAAACCTTCGTTCAAAGATCTTTGTAATAACAATGATAAATTGAAAAATATTAACGTCAAAATCCTCGAGGTTAGTGGAATAAACTCGCTGTAAAACAGTGTAATTTCCCATAACGGTCAGTTAAGATTTAAATATTTGTGACCAGGCCTAGTCTTTAGTCAAGTCTGTGTGTAACACGTTCGATGCGTAAGAGCGTCCTCCTACGGTAAGTCTTTGAAAAAGACTAGCACCCTTAATTGATGCAGTTTTTGCATATTGCTGTAGGTTGGCATGACCTACCCCCCTGACAAAACTGTATGATTGATTCCATGTAATTTCTCTCACCACTGTCAAGTCCAGGCACAGTGGAAACAGTGATGTATGTATTTTGAGGAATTGTGAAAGATGTGGTGGAGGTTGGGTATATAGGACACGATTTGGGCAATGGGGATTTCCAAACGGTAATTTGGTGAGCTGCTACGTGCATTTATTAGGGCAGTCTCTGCCTCAGTGACATTACACAATCACCTCTTAAACCTTTGTTCAAAAAGATCTTCATGATAATTTAGGGAAAAATGTTATTAGCGTCAAAATCCATTGAGGTTAGTGGATAACCTCGCTGCAAAATCAGTGCAATTTCCAATAACGGTAATTAAGATTTTAACATATTTGTGACCAGCTATAGCCTTTAATCCAGTCTTGTACAATGTGTGCGGAGAGCGCCCTCCTACAGTACCGTTAAGTCTTTGATAAAGATAGCACTGGGTTACGCAGATGTTGATGCCGATTGGAATTCGCCGTTGCTTTTAAAGCTGACTCAGAGATGTCAAACTATATATTTTTGGGGTAGTATTAAAAATGTCAACTAGAACTAAAGATAATCCACCTAAAATGCTTAATCCAAAGTTAGAGATGAATCAGATTTTTCGTTTTCATGCAGTACAATTTATGTACAGTGTAAAGTGCCTAGTGGGCCTCGTGTATAAACAAAAATTCCAGATCCAGAATTTTGAAACAAAGTTGTGATTTTTATATTGGAAGGACTTGATTGAGCTTAGTTATTTCATCCAGTGATTATTATGTGGACAAGCAGTATGTATATGTAAAAAAACAATATTTGTTTGGAAAATTGAGGGCGCCTCCTCGGGAAATCTTGAGTCAGCCTTAAAGTGGGCCTGTCCTACCATGTGGTGAAGGGTGAATAATAGACTTCAATATTTGTTGTCAATGACTTGATTCCTTAGATCTCAAAAGGCACCAAAAAGCTATGCTTTAAAGCATGACTTTATGGTTGTAAAAAAGGGAATAATCCACAGAGGATTAAAACATAATCTGTGGAAGTTGCATGTTGGAGGTTGTGGAAGTCCAGTGCATGGTAGACAAAAACAGGTGTCTGCCGAAAGAATAGTACAAAAATCAAAAAAAAAAAAAAAAAAAATGGCCTGAAAGTAATAGACAAAAACAGGTGTTTATGGAATGGCTTCATCATTTAAAAGCCCCATGATTAATCCGGTAACAGAATAAAGGTTTACATTCATGCCTTTTCATGGACTTTTTTTCAGGGACACACATAGCCACCAAGGCCTTTATGTTACCCCTGAGACACTGGTAAAATCGGATGGCACTTAGGGTTTGTTATATATTGAACCTCGTTTTACCTTTATGAATTTAAAAAAGTCACATTAGACTTTCAGAGAATTTAAAAGACTATTGCAGCTTAGATTTAGGTCTATATAGTACTTTATTAAATTCACAAGTGTAAAATGTTGCAAAAAGGTAGGTTCTTGCTTGCCCATTTGCATAAATATCTTGCTACAAAAGCGAGCCACATACAAAAACTCAATTAAAAGCCATAACAAGTTATTTTGGGGTTGTTTTTTTTTTTGCAAGTCATACTTTGTATTAAAGCGTCTTCATTAACTTCAGCATCCCAGTGAAAAATCCCAAATCTTGCCTCAAACATTTGAACTTCACACAGGGCACAGGATTATAAAACCAAAACAATCTAGCAAAAATATTCTTCATTGACAGCTTCAGTTCTGAAACTTCACCTTACATAACCTCATCAAGCCCAAGTATTTATTTAACATCAGTATGATCAGTAAGTGTCTTCCTATTCAGTTAGTGTAGAATGTATGCACAAGATGCTTGTATAACCCTGAAATGTGAGAGTTGTTTATTTCTTGGCTGACTTGATTGGACTAACTTGCTCCCATGTTGAAGCGAGGCAGACTCAACCATAAATTATAGATTTATAAATGGTAGAGCGTGCTCCAAAAATCACACACAGAGCCATGATATTGCAGCTGGCTTTCACACTGCTGGCGAGTGCCAAATTGTGTAAAACGTTTTTCTATGGAGTTTGAACTGCGCACTATGATGAGATGCGATTTATTCCGTTTGAAAAGAATACGTGTTTACACCATTTGGCACTCGCTACCCCTTTAGGGGAAACCTTTTTTTCCAGAATGACACGCATTTTTTATTTAGTGACTAGAACCAAGTCTCTTCAAAGTGTACTGTTCATATCCGAACATGTCACTTTGTCCCAGAACAAGGCAATTGTTTTACAGTATTGGAATGAACATGAAGTTGAAATATTTTTTTCATTTTCTTCAAGACTTCTATTGAACCATGAACTAAAATAGGGAGGATGTCAATCACAAAATACCCACACACAAGTCCTTCAGTTTTATTTCCGTAATTTATTTACGATGACCTTTACTCTGACCCAGTCAACACAACCAAATGACTTTATGGTTGCAATAGGTTCTGTTCATGTCAAATAGCGTGTTTTCTATTGATGCAGGACTGTATTTATATCCAGATAAAACTGTATTCCGGTTGAACTGAGAATAGCCGATATTGCGAAGTTTTCTAATGAGGCAGCGTTTTCCCGGGAAAATGCGACCGCCGTCCACTGTCTGTTTACTTTTAAACCAGCTAAGGTGTCTGCACAGGTCACCGCGTTGTCCTTGTGGTCGTGACCTCGCCGAGCTGTCAGATCAAAGATGGTTGGAAGAGCGAATTCCTTACTCTAATGCCAATTTTGAGGTTAATTCATCGTAAATGATCTCCTGCAAGCCCAGCCACCAGCAAACGTCGTGATCTGCAGAAAAGATCAGGAGCTATATTACAGCGACATGTAATCGCGCACCAAAATTAAAGACGGCCGACGGAGAAATCGTGATGTTTGACCAAATGCGTTGCTACGAAACACACCCTGTTACTAACGTCAACATCGCTGCAGCATACCGGGACGGGGGTGCAATTACTGCTATCATGTGGCGTCAATTTCCCCGGTCTTAGCCTGTATGTGCACGTCTATCGGAACGCTGTGGTGTTTCTATTGGCGTTAACCTGATAATTTCTCTGGCATTATCCTTCCCAAACAAGAAAAATACCGGTGGAAATTTTCATTCATCAAACGGTATAACAGGAAAATGCCAGAGAACGACTGTTCCTATTGAGTCAAGTTAATCCCTTTTCTGCTGGTTAAACCGGAAAATAGGTCCCCCAATAGGAAACGACCTAAAGAGTACCAGAAGCACTACATGTACAGTATAGATGTAATCTTACAAGGTTGGAACAAATCCACTCAATTTTTATGTCAACAAGCTTCTTTCATATCCAACATGTCACTCCAACTTAGTGGGCCAGTCAAAAAGAATAAGGCTTCCCTTAAACCCAACCCTACACTAATGCAACGAATCAATTCCAACAGAATTGTAGGGAGAATCCTTAAAACAACATACAAAAGTCTACTAAAATCAACGAGTGAACATATATTTGTTAAGGGGGTAAGGTTTCTACAGGGTCCAAATATGAAAAGTACAAAACCGTCAAAAAGTATGCCACCCGGTGTTCGTTCCATTGTCATGATTAAAAAAGGTATAGTTTGCCATATCGGCAGGTGTGTAGTTCATGGTTATGAGTTAAAATAGGTTCAAGGTCACAATGGGGTAAATTTTCAGATATATCCGTTCGTTTCAAAATGGTTTAAATTGTGCGTCTAATGGTACAGAACCCGAAATATACTGGTTGCACCCTCTATCACATTTGTTGGCATAATTGGAACGCAAATGTGACTGGGGGCTCCAGGGTCTATGGGAGGTCACTAGTCATAGCTCTGTAATTCTTACTAGAAAGTTCAAACAAAGAATCTATTACATTTACTTGTTCATGGGACAAATGTAACAGTTTACAACCAGTTTCCGATCAAAATCGGACCATTCTATGAATTTTACCCCAGGATGAGACCTACTGTTATGAGCCTAGTGTACTAAAACTATAACGCGTAGATAGGGCCAACGATACCTTTTTTTAACCTTAGGAGTAGCCCATAAAATTGGTACACATCATTTAAATCAATGCGAACAAATCTAATTTTTACCCCTGTACAAACTTTGCCCCCTTATTTTCTACATGTTCCACTAGGTTGATTTTGGTAGATTTTAATATATTATTTTTGGACTATTTTGCAGAGTATATTAACACAAACACCAAAATTTTTTCTGTTTGCAATTTGGTGTGGGGTCAAGCATACAACTATTGACTACATGTCACTACTTCTTTCATATCCAACAGACCCCCAAAGAATTCAATTAGCATATAATCAACATATTTTACATGACTGCCATCATCATTTGATCAAATACAACTGTTTTCTCAGAAGCTATTTTTCCATTCCAAACAATAACATTGTCAACATTCACTTGAACTGTTGGTAGAACCAGTGACTTCCGTGCCGACCATCATCTCCCTGGTCTCCTACCCCAACCTCCAGAAAAACATAGACACACCTATGTCCATTGTTTATTGAAATAGGATTGGCACAGACACATCAGGGCCAGTGTTTTGTGAAGATATGTGGGCAAAAACCTCAACCATGCCCCTGCGGGCAAATCAGGGCAGAGTTTTATCCCAAGAAGCGTTGCAAACCAGATTTCTGGAGGTGGCCTGAACTCCAATGTTTGTACAACGAGTTTGAGTTACAAATTAGTTATAGATGAGTTAAAGGCCAGCATCTGTGATTTTCTTCTTCAAAATAATGTAAACCAACCAACACACCATCGCTCATTTTGGGTTGGCAGTTGATTTTTCTCTCCTTCTTTGGTAGTGTTGGTCATTTTAGGCAAGCGTTCATATGCCCCTCTTCAAATTCTGAAAACATTTTTAAACCCAAGTCGATGATTTTTGTGCAAAATTGGATCTTCAGTGCATAGTCAGTAATGGTACACTGAATACAACATTTTATAAAAAGCAGTAATTTCAAAGTAATGATGCAGAGTAGTAATTCAGCTTAGCAGGAGTTAAAAATGTCAATTTCCTGGAACTTCTCACAGATTTCCCACTATATCTTATGTATAAATTTCCCTCCCTCCAAATGGCCAAGTTTCCCTCCAAATGGCCAAGTTTCCCTCCAAATGGCACTTTTCCTGGGGAAGAACTTCTCCCAAATTCCCCACTTTTTGAGCCATGTACTAGTTTAGGTGCATTTTCTGGTTAGCCCTTGTTGTATTTTGTGATAGCTTACACAAACAGTGGCCATCCTGATTTAACATGTACAGGTAGAACAATGCCGGTCTTGGGTAAAAATGGACATAGGGCGAGGGTTCAGTTTTCACAAGCACATTTATTTGGGAATTGCTATTGCCCAGTAACAAACAAACTTACCTGATTATAACTGATGCTCTGGGTAATTTATAATCTCATCCCTAATAACCTATGCCTAAACCTAAGCCTAAGTCACAAAGGCCTGAATTATGGCATCACAAATTGAACAAATCATTCATGCTGTGTCTTAAACTTTTTTATCTCACAAACTACATTTTCACCTTTCACTGAGTGATATTTCTTAATCACCACACACATCTCTGTGGTATAACTCATCACACTCAACCATATCATCCCAACTCGCCCACAATGCATCTCACCACTTGGCCTTCCCCCAAAGCCTCCCCGCTGACATCCCTTTGTACTTTTGACATCACCTTTTTCATCTGGCTTTAGACATTTTCCTGTCTCAACTCAAAATTTGACACCTACTTGCCCAGATCAGCTTGGATTTTTACATCATCTGAAAAGAGACGTATTTACATCTGCATTTGAGGGCAACCAAATGGTTAGGCCTGCCCTTATCCTTCCAGTTAAAATATGCAACATTGAATATTTGACTGTTGACTTTGCACTTTTTCTAAACCAGTTTTTGTTTGCCTTGACTCTTTCACCACTGCATCATAGGCCCTACAATTTGAGCAATGATTGGTATGAGACAAATAATGATAAAGGCCTACATGTATATAAAAACAACACTTTTTAAAAATTAAAAAAAAGAGAAAAATACTATACAAAACTTAAAGAGCAATTCAGAATGGTATATACAATGTGAGAATCGAATGTTAATATGTACATGCAGGGGCGGCGCCCGGGTTGTGTTAAAAGCATAGGAGGTCGAAATCATAGGGAGGGGTGAATGTGAAACATACACGATTACCTTACAATTGTATTGCTTAAACCCCGTTTTACTGATTATGAAAAATCTCAGGGGGAGCAGCAACCCCTTGGCGCCGCCAGCCACCCCCTGCGCACCCATGTGTACAGGTAGGCTAAATAAACCATAAATAATAATAAATGTGTAGTTTTAACGCGCGACAATATCCACGAAACGTGCTCAAGGCGCTGTGCATTTTTTTTTTTTGTTTTTTTTTTACGGAGCCATGAAAGGCGCTCAGCACATCAGAGAAACATAATACCAGAACCGATTTAGTTGAAGGCCTCGATTTTAGAAAGTTACCACCAACAAAGTAAAATTTAACCATTTTTTTCTGTGTGTAAGATTAATGACAAAAAATACCAAATTCAGCCAGTATGAACAGCAAAGAGGTTGTTTCTATGGGTAATTTAATATTACCAACATGAAAAACAAAAAAAATATCTATCATTCTGATAAGGCAACAGAATGAACACTTTCACTTCAGACAAGGCTGTATCTTTAGGAGCGGGAAGGGGAAGGGGTGGTGGTTGGAATGGGGGAAGCACTGGCCAGGGGTCCCTCAAGGTGGCCTAAATAAATATTACTCAAAAATGGTTTTTGAAAGCTCACTGATGTAACAAAAAAGCTTTGTTACATGCCTACAATAAACCCTTGAAGAACAAATCTTTCCTGAATGTAATTTGGGTTTTGATACATCTTATTGGTAGCTCCAACCTGATAAAGTCCTCATACAGGAATCACCAGATGTGCCAAATTTCCACCCTTATATTTCCTGGTAAATAGAGTTGGAAATGATAAATTCAAGACAGTATGTTCTCAAAGGAATGTTCCATCATATAAGCTTTATTAATGAAAGTTGCGACAGAAACCTATAGGCCTATCATGATAAAATCACTTCACTAACCAGTTTACTACTTGCCTAGTAATTCTGATGGCTAAATACCCCGGGGTGGGGCACTAACCTTTTTCAGGGTAGGGTTGGGATTGTGAATGATTTTGAATTGAGTTAGGCTTGGGAAGCTGAAATTTGGATGAATTGAGCTTTCTAAGGCAAAATTTGTTCGATGAGGGGACCTTAGAACTGAATTATGCTTTAAACTACGGGCTTCAGACCGTTGGAGAGATGCAAAATGGAGGTCTTAAGGGCCCGCACTTTTACCAGTACCACTTACCAAACATTTTTGAAATTGCAGGCCTGGGACGCTGATGACTTTGGCTAAATTAGCTCTGAGGCAAAACAAAAAATCACAAAAGGGGGACCTTAGAAACTGAATTATCTTAAACCGGGGGTAGAGGAACTGGTTGAGAATTGAGACGCAAATGGAAGTCTTAACACTTAAGTGCCTAAGGTGTTTTCAATCACGTTGGTGCCTACTAAGGGGGGGGGGGGTTTCATGGACCCCCCCCCCCAAGGAAACCACTTCCGACGGGATTTTCAAATGAAACTCATACCACCTTTGAGGGGGTATAAGACAAGGCCACAGGAGCAATCCAATGATGAGTTCCGGTTTATCGTCTGGAAATTAGGGGGCAAATCATTGTTTCGAAATGAGTCAAAAATCGCTCAAAAAGTAGTATGATGTTTCCGCGACATTGCTTCAACCGCAACACATTGCAATCATTTTGATGTTTATATTTGCTCAGAAGGACCAATTTAATATATTAAACACAAACATTACCATTTTGTAACATTCTTTGTATTTTTTGTGGGGGCAGTAGTATTTGCCATAGGTTTTGTACAGCAATGGCGCGCAGTCGTTCGATTGATGGATCGCTTCTTTTCAGCACATTTAAGGGTTAATTATTTTTTCTGATTATACAAATATGTCTAAATATTGTTTCATGCATATGAACATACATAAGCATAAAAATATTTCTGGCAACAGGGTTTGCTAATTTTTATTTGTAAAATCACACTCCCATTGGTTTTGTCCTAAGGGGTGGTTCCTAGGGAACCAAGCTAATTATCTCAAATTAACGGGCCAAGAAAATTTTAGTAATTTTTATGGAAAAAAAAAGAAGCACATCGATAATTACACATTACAAAAAATTAGAGTTCGAAAATATTTTTCACGAGTGACAAATCGCGAAAAAACAAATCTTGGGTACTAGGAACCCCCCCCATAGGCACTTAAGTGTTAAGCTGGACGCACATATCCATACCACTTACCAATATCAGTGCCCACTCTGGTAAATATACCAAATTGAAGCAGAGTCATTTCAAAAACAAGCTCTCTTCAGCCTTAACACCTTGCCACATTGATGATTGGCTCAACTAAATTCAAACACAAGTCCAATTGCGACCAATCAGCCGCTAGTTAATACGGATCATGGGGTTGTTGGTTAATGTGTCAACCCAGCACATCTCAATCCTCTGGGAAGTATTTACACCAAAACAACCCAGAAGGTGTCAGGGGTTGCATTAAATAAGACTAGTTCACTCAGACTAGGCATCTCTGGGCACAAAAAATTGACATCTATCCAAACAAGGCAGCTCATCAATAAAGCGCCTGCTTGACCTTCCGACACAATTCAATGTTTTTCAACACTTCTGGTGTTCGCACTTTTTGGGATTCTAGTAAAATGTAAAGCAACAGATCTATGAATGTGGCAGGGAGTATTTGATTTTTAACTTTTAGTGGGGAGGGGATATATGCTGAGAAGTTCCAGATGTAAGATATCTTCCACAATTTGTGCTTCTGACACAATTATTATGATTAGAACCAATTGCTTCTAGAATAGCTTAAAACCCCTGGTAAAATAGGGGGAAGAAAAGGACTTACCTTGTATGAACAGGCCAGCAATCAGGATTTTTTGGCAGGGATTCTCCCTCACCCCCAAAAAAAAGTTGATTTTATCCAAATTGGAAAAATAACTGTTTACTGAATTAACCTCTTTGACCAAAAAACAAAAAGCCCTATATGTTCATAGGACTCCTCACTTTGCCAAAAATACCAAAATTTTTAGCTCTTAAGGCCAATTAATTTTCATTTTATTAAGGTTGCCACCTCTATCGGCCATAAAAACATTTCACTTCCCAAGACCATTCAAAAATGGTTTCAAAATTCAGTTAAAAAACCTGATTTTCACAAAAATTTCAGATCTCAAGCCCAAGTGCAACACTAGCCCCCACATGCACGCAACTACCAAAACCAAAGTTCAAGACCAAACCTTGTTATTATTCGGCCTAATAAAAGTAATCAATGTATTGATTCAAAGGGGAGAAATTACATGCACTGGCACCTGGTGCTTCCACATTCCAAAAGGTCATACAAAATTGATATTGATTGAATAAATGACATTAAATATTATTGAGGGATTAGTGGGGAGGAGAGTACTAACACCATACAGAACAGAAGAAAACCAGGTAATCCAAAATTCAGTCATATCCAAAATCAATTCAATCAATTATTGGCTTATACTACAACTGCCAACATCCCAATATTTGCTTGGAAAGTAGTGGAAATAAGCAATGTTGTCAATTAAAGGGGTATTTTTTACTATACCCCCCAACTTATCCTAAAAAGGTATTTTTTGCCTATATTTGATCCACGGGTGAGCAACTTTACAGTTCCAGACTTTGTAAACTGCAGACCCGAATGGGGCATGGTCTAGCTCCCTGTAAGAAATCATCATATTATTAATTACATAAATTGCAATACATATGGTTGGATTATAACAGTCCTCTTTTCTTGTTTAGACCAATGAAACAAGTATTCATATATACCAATACTTGATGACAGTTTTTATGGAGGCAGATATAAGGAAGGGCCATAGTGATGTATCCCACTGTTATAACAGCAGGTATACAGTGGAATGGCTGAATAGCCCAGATACCATACAGATTAGGACCAATTCCTAAAAAAAAGAAAAAAAAAAACAGATTATACATTGGTGTACAATAGTAAGACAACGCAGACGATCTATTGTAACCCTACTGCTTCTACGGGTGACCCATCGATGTATCATCGACCAACATCAACTGACTCCACAAATCTACCACATAAACTGTTCAATGGATGTAAATAAGTTTTAACTAGAATTTCGCGTTTCTCGTCTTTGCACCGTCGCTATATTCAAGAATTAAGCTGCTGGGCCGCCCCCCATGACCTTTGAACCCTTGCACGTGACCCTTTGATCTCATCACATATGAGGGATCGCATGGTGCACCTATGACAAAGTTTGGTTCCACCAATTGAACTTCAAGTTTTTTCAATTTAGATCAATTTTACATTTTTAGCCCCTTTTTCAACTTGACCTCACATGACCTTTGACCTTTCAACTGACCTTTGACCTCATCAACATATGAGGGATTCCCATTGGTGGCACCTATGACGAAGTTTGGTTCCAATTGCCGTAAACTTTTTCAATTGAGGTCAATTTTAAAAAACTTAACAATTTTTGACACACACACACCACACAAACACACACACATACACAGTCACACATACACACATACATACACAACACACGCACAAAATGATGCGAGTGGTCCTGCATCTATAGCTTGCTGCCCACCAAAAAGGACCAATGTATTTTTTAACATCCATGGCCATGTCCTGTTCTCCTGGGAGGGTGGAGGTACGTTGGTCTGTTTCGCCCATAAACCTCATTTTCCGTTCAGGCCTCTTTCTCAGCACCGGTGACTCATTTTAGGACTCATTTCCAGATCAAGACCCTACTTTTCATTTCATGTCGCAAAGCCATTCTCTTACAAATTTTCTTCAAACACCTCAAAAGTAGCTGGCAATTGAGGTAAATTGCAGCTTATTTTCTGAAATTTTTGAAAACGTAGTCTCCGGAACCCCATTATTGGGGGGGCTCAATCAGATCCAGAGCTCATTTTTTGAAATCCGATGCGGCACATACCTACCGCAAAATAAAGCTAGTACCCTCCCCGGGCCTGTTCTCGCGTGACAGTGGTAGAATAAGGAGATTCAGTCAGTGTTCAATGACTATTCCAGAACCATGGCACCAGCATTTGAAGGCTTATTTTGAATATTTGTCTGAATTGGAACAGATTTTGATGTATGAAATTCAGATGTAAAAAATTCCTTTGCTAGAAAACCAGCTAGGTGGCTATTTACAACAGCATCAAGGATCTTTTCTTTCGTGATACTGGGGTGTCATTAAAATGCCATATAGGTTTTCAAATAAACAATTAAACATGGAGTCCTCCAAGTTAATACAATCGGAAATTGACCTTGTCCTAATGCTCTACATAGACATTCGGGAGAGCTGCAATATCAAGTTGGGGATGGTGGCTAGTAGTTAATAGTTGATTCAAATTTTAAAGAAGGCCTGTTGTGGAACCCCTATCATATCCGCCAGAACTAATGGCAAACCACTGTATCCACTATGTATCTTGTTGTTTTGTCTGTGCATTTTTGGTTCATCATTTCAGAGAATTGACTGTGTTTGACTTTGTTGTGGGTAATACCTGTTTGATACCCATCAATATTTACATAACCCGAGGTGGGGTCTATTTTTAGTTTTGATAGGGATGTGTCATAAGCCAACTGACCCTGCATGATATTAATTAGGGATTCAAATATTTAGCATTTTTCATTGGAGCATCCAGTATTGTACTGGTGAGATATTTCCCCGTTAAATAGTGTACGATCAGTGAAAGAGAGGGCAATTCTACTGGAGCGAGCATTTCGGGGAAAATAGCCGACTTCATTGACCCAAGTGAAAATTGCCGGGTCGAGATAATTCACGGGTCAATATTGCAATGCATAATGGATTGACCCTGTTCCAGGGAATGATAGCACAGTTCTGTAATATTAAGTTGTTGATTCACGATATGTCGCCCAAAATCTGACGTCCAGTTTAAGCGAGATACTTAGTTACTTCAGCAACAAGCATTACGCTACAGAACACAACGAGCACGGCGTATTTTAATAACACTTACAGTTGTTTCGCTGCTCCATGCATCAACCTGTGTGTTGTTGATCTAAATTGTAAGCCGCGCTGTTGCTTCAGTGACCCAGCCAATTTCTGGTTTCTCTACTGCATGCGCACTGATGCAGAGCGGGGTCTTTTTCTATTGACGTGATCCGGTATGTTCTCGGGTAAAAATCCTTCCAAAACAAGGATGGTTGCCGAGAGAATTTCCCCGGTAAAAAGTAGCAAATACCAGAGAAGGTCATTTTCTATTAACCAGTTCTGAATAAATTGAATCTTGAATCTTGTTTTAATCCTTTACCCGGTTTGATCCGGAAAATATTGCTCGATAGAAAAACGCCTATTAGGTGTACAGTGATTCATCAGGAATTTACAATGATGCACCCATACCCATGATTTCTACCTCAATCAGAGTCCCAGTACATATGACAAAAATATGCAGATGTAACGGGTGCAAAGTTGTTAATTTTTTTAAACTGCACAATGTGAAGTTGTAGTTTTAGCAGATAAAATCAATGCTTACATATAAAAATTAAGCAGAGAAAGGCAAGAAGACCCCAGAAAAGACCATTTTCACACCTCCACAATAGGCCCATGAAAGTCAATTTTGAGTTTATCATTACTTTTTCTGGTTGATGAGGTGACTTTTTTATTTGTCATTATTTCATCAGATTTCATTGTTGACCTAAAATGTGTGCAAAATGGAAATAAATGTGCCAAAGAAATTTTCACGAAAGGTAGGGCCCAGAAAAAAGCCTGGCTTTGCTTCAAAGTTATCCAAAATATGTTTTACAAACAAAAATATGTTTCCAATTGCTAAAACCTGTGTTAACAACAATATTTTAAAAATAATTATTTTGGCAAACTTGATTTTTTGACGCAGGTATTTTTAGTCTACAAAAAGCGATGCGGGCGGGTAACGATAAACTCAGAACCGACTTTCTTGCGCCATACAAATCTACATCGGTAATGTCCATTTTTAAATCTGCAAAGAACCTTTTGGTTGAATCTTGCCATGTACACCACAATTCCAAAGAAATGCATCTTGTACTGCAAAAAATGTTACCAACAGATTCATCCTGACTTTCAAATGTGTACAGCGTGATTCTGGAACTAGTTTGCAGTACCGCAGGCACAGAAACTGCAAGAATAATTTTTGAACAAGCGAAAGGTGCATAAGCCAGCAAAAACAATTCACTTTGCTTGTTGGTCCTGAATGCCGAGCATAAAGTCTCCTAGGATATCACAGTATCCTGATTATAATGTATCAGTACATAAATATCCTCTACTCACTTACCTATTTCAATTTCTTTGGTATGTTCCATAGGGCTCTTTTTACTGTGCGTGTCATGGTGGTGATCATGGTGTTGACTCATGGGAGAATGTGTTGCCATAGCAATAGAGTCCTAGTGTGGGATGCCTGTAATTGAAATTAGAATCAAAAGTACAGATATTGAACTTGACTTGTTTATAACCATGGAATGCAACTTTCTCAAAATAACCGATTCAATCCTGGGGGCCTGAATTTCTGAGATGGAGAGACCCATTTCAAATCAGTCAAGAATCTTAACTTTGGACATGGTCTGAAATTCGGTCTTGATTTATGTGGAATTTGAATTCAAATGCAGTTTTCATCAGGATGCAAAATTTAGAAAAAGTTTAGTGTTAGTATTTCTCATCTAAATTCCTTAATCAAAGCTCTCTAAATTATGGCATTTCATTTTGACAAAAAAAAATTCAATGTGATATTCTCATCATCAAATTGGTTAAATTTTGAATGGGGCTGAAATTAGAGAATAAAGACTTGTTTTGAATCGGTGTTCTCTCTCTCTTAATCAGTACTTTATTTTCATTCTTAAACAGATTTATATTAATTCAAGGTAATCTTCATCAACCCAGTGAGAAAAATAGATGCATGAAAAAAGCAAAACACAGTATGGCAGTAATGGCACGATCATAAAAACTCAAAATTTTAACACCAAAACACAGTGCATAACAACAAGTCTAAATTAACAATTGCAACCAGGCAGATACCAATGAGATGACAAATTTCAATGTTAAAAGAATGTTAAAGAATATATTTCTGAGTAATTGGGTCAAATATGGGGGGGTATCGGATTGTTGCTAGATGGAAGGGGTCCAAGTTACCCATAGATAAACCCAGTGGATAACTCCCCCTCAACAACTCTTAGAAGTCAATCTATATTTCTGAGAAATATACTCTTTTCATCTGGGCCTTGCGATTGGCAAAATTTGGGTCTGGCATATTCAACAATAATTTCTGCACATGTTGATCAAGCAACTAACTAAGCTACACTAAATATTCAAGATGTGATGAACAGTGGGGATCCGGCACACGATCAGAGCACCTCTACTCAACTCAGAAATCCTTTCTATTGTATGGCGATCTAGTAAAGTGTTTCAGTATAAACCATGCACAAGGTAGTTTACCATGGTTTAGTCTTTCTCCCTATAACTTCATGAATTCACATTTTTACCATCTTTTTGTGTACTTTTAATTACATTTGGTGTTCATTTACACAACGGTCCATAATTAGGTTTGTCTAGAGTGACATGTGACCAGGTCAAGTTTGCACTCATTTCTATTCATGTTTTGACTGAGGTGATAGTGCCCTTATCACCTGAGCCTGCATGCATACAATGTATGACATCTGAACTGAAAACAAGGCAACTGAACTTCTCGCACAACCCACCCAAAATGGAGTGTCTAGTCAGAGCAACCCCGGACTAGGTAGATCAAGGACATTCCCAAGTCCCATCCAGTGTTCGATTTAGAAAATAAAAGTTACATGCACAACTGGGGTTTTTCTCAGAAAATGGGCTGAATAACACAAAAAAGCGGCAAATTCTTCCACGCGATGGCAAAGGCTCTATTAATTAAATACAGGCCAAAAAAAATCTGCAGCACAGGCCAAAAATTTACATGCACAGAAGCAAATGTGTTACATGCATCTGGTGCATTGCTAAAAGACCCCTCTTCTAAATCGAACACTGGTCCCATCCCCTAGGTTTCTTAACCGAATTCATCTCCCAGGTTCTGAGCCAACTCCAAGAAATCTGCAACTGTGTAGACCTATTCCAAACACCCAGAGCACAGTACCCTCACTTCCATGTCAATCTCACCAACACTGCATCATGAGTTCCATCCCATATTCCATGTTTCATCCAATTAAAATGGAACTAATATTTCCTCAAATTTTACAACTGCAATGTCCTCGCATTGTAAAATGGCTATGAATATTGTTAACATTCCAGTACTTGTACACTACAAGTAGTGCATGCATAGATTTAATTGTATTCCAGCATAGGCAAACTGCCTTCTAATTCAAACCCACTTCTTGTAAAAGCATCAAGTCAAGCAGAACTCTCAAATAAATCTTTCAAACCAGATATTGCAACACACTTCTATGTAAGACTTATATGACTAATAGCACTTCACCAAGACACATGTGTAGCTATAGTTATACCAGTCCTTAACCAATCTGTTCCTCAAACATTTCTTTCTCATCCCTGCTGTTTTCCAAGGCCAAGATCAGCCCATTCACAACATTCCAAGTGGAAAGGTAAACTTCCCCTTTTTGAAAGATGGGAGAAGAAACAGGAGGCTAGTAAAAATGGCCATGGGGCATTACCCAACATATGGTGTGGACTAGTTACTCAAGTGGATTGAGCAGTAAGCAATAACTCCAGCCTTGGATTAAACCAATCCCATAATGCATTGCAATGTACTTATAGCATTAATTAAAGACACTATTAGATATCTGCCTGAAAGAGTAAAAAATATTCAAAATTTGCAGGAGTACCTTAAAAGTAAAGGATAAGTCTGTAGAATTCTATTTACTTATTTCTTTCCAGCTGAAAACGTGGCAGAAATGGGAAGAAACGGCAGTATGCAAATATATGAATCAACATTCAATCTAAGTGTTGTAGAAAGTGTCTGTACGGACAGAAATAACTGAAATAACAAGTTGTGTCCTTTTTTGGATGCTTTTGGTCTTATAACTTGTAGGGTATGTTAGGATTCCTGTACTTACAAGAGACATGCAAAAATTTGATTTTTGATGATTTTTTTATTTTCTGATGTTTCAAATCACTGATAGTGCCTTCAATATACCTAATGCCTTCATATTTAGTAAAAGCAAGAAAACATAGAACTGTATTGTGTTCCTCGCGTAAAATATTATCACATGCAGTAGTGTTTCCACACTCGCATGGTAATCATGTGATGATCACAAACTGTACTCTAGCCACATGCATCTCAGGCTAAAGCCAAAAACCAACATAAATTAGATTTTTCCCAAAAAAATACGAAAATTTTGTGACTCCTAAAGTCCTGAAAAATGGGGACAATAAAGTGCAAATGTTTCCCATGAAATAAACTTGGAAAAAAAATGTTGTGAGCATCATTTGACGTCTCAAGGTTGCTTGATTTGACCATTGGTCAAGACGTCGTCGGCTATCTGTGTTCATAGTTTAAAGGTGGCAATGAGAGATTTCACTATCAGGTGTCCCTAAAATCAAAAGTACTGGAATTTTGCACTGATTGTAAAGCTTTCCATCAAAACTATCCCCCGCTGAAAGGATTAAGCTGATTAAAGAGATAAAAAAAGTAAAAAATTGTGAAATTTCTAATTTCCGTATAGGAGCAAATACGAAATTCAGCATTTTTTTTCCTTTTTTCCGGTTTTTTGGCAAATTAAAATCTCTTTTTTTCTCTCTTTTAGAACATTTTCCCTGGTAGCCAAATACAAGGTAAGAATCTACTGAGTGCTCTAATCATATGAAATGAATATTATTACACATCTGGGTGCCTCAAAAAATCTTTGTGCACCCTAATGTATCTTCAACCCATCACTGCATAAAGACCTACTTTATATTAGCCTGCAGGCAATTAAATCTAAGCCATTAGTCAATATAACATTCTTTTTTATACCACGACATATTCACAAAAGTGTTCTTTTTGGTTATCCATGGTTTACTCTTACAGGCAGAACAATACTCAAGCTAGATCAATTGACTTCTACTATGCTCAGGATAATATCCCGTTGAGGCTATAAAATTTTATGAGGAAATTGGTTTGGAATCTCATGCCAAATGGTGTTAATTTTGTAAATGGTCCCATCAAGGTTTGCTGTGTGTATAATATACAAATTTGACTGCTTTGGGGCAGGTATGGATTTTACAAGATTAACCAGAGGAGCAGTCCCCATTTCCTGAAAATCCAAAATTTTAACCGATGTGAAGGCCAAATTTTTAGCGTAGCATCCGGTGTAGCTCCGGGAACAATTTTCTTACTGATTTTAAGGTACAAGACCTGTCCTAAAAATAAATTGGTACTTAAAACTTGTGTTTTTGATGCGTTATACCTGATCATGAACACTTTGATCTATAAATTGAAAAAAAATGTAAAAAAAAAAATGTTTATATTTTCCAGATTTTTTTTTTTATTTATGGCTCCAAATCCGGAAATCCGGAAAAAAGTTACATCTCTGATTTTACGATACCAATATCTGTATTTTAACCATGTTCCAATAAAGAGCAGTCATTATTTGGTTTACATTATACCAGCTTATGTAATATCGATGAAACAAAACTAAACAAAACAGCTCATGCACACCAGTGGATTACCTGCTTTTTTATCCGTCATAGTATGATAACAGAAAAAAGCGTGTAATCCATGGGTGCAATGAGCTGTTTCACTCATCTAATATCATCAGCCTATATCAGAACACCAATCAATGGAAGTGGACTGTGGCTGTCGCCGATTCCCGTAATCAATTTTCACGTTCATATTCATCCCTCCTTATGGAGCTTCCTTCGCGCGGTTGGGAATATTAGCATTGCTTTCGACGCTATTAGCATTGCTTGCTTCGACAGCTAAGGTACATAACAACGGCCCCATAATGCAATGGGCATACAGCACGCGCTAATGGCACCATAATGCTATGCTTTCGCATAATGAGCCTATGCTATAGCCGCAGATAGGCGTAATAAATGCAAATAATTTTATGCCATCGTACCATGGCGGTGCCCTGAGGTTTCACCAATGTGCTTAGTCACGGTCCGGGCCTGCCTTAATATTCCAAATTTAAGGCTTATGACAAAGATCGTGTATTTTTCCGTACCCGCTCCGCTTATGATTTTTCCTGCCCGCTGTTTGACATGCCGAATCTCTACAACGTTTCATTATTTTGTAATTTGTAAAAGAAAATATATAAAGGTTTCTTTTCTTCTTCTTGTGAATCACATCTTTGGTGATATGAGTTTAGTAGATTTAACCAAAGAACAGTTGCAACATCATTTCTAAATTTTGGGTGTGTTTTTTGACACAATATTGTAGGTAATTGGAGCATGCCGAAGGGTGGTGAAATTGCTGTTTCCTATACTATGCAAAATTAAGAATACTGACTAATGAAAAATGAAATCGTTGCCTCATTATGATTTGCAAAAATGTTACAGGAAAATCATGTTTACCTTTCATTGGCCTAAAGGCTTGTCATCTGATTGGTTATAGAGGTTTATTTTTTATTTTGTAGCATACAATGCCATGAGAATTCAAACAGCCTCCCTCCCCATGCACCCTCTGATGTAATACAGTAACTGGGCCTAGCCCCACATGTTGAAACATTGTTTAATGCCCAAAATCAGATGGGCCATTATTCTTACCATCAAGTTTATTTTTCAATAAATAATTGCAAATTTTAATTTAAAAATGTTGTCTTTTTAACTCACTATATATTAATACCTGCAATCTTGGTCAAATGTGTTGGAATTTGTCCATGTTGCAATTTTGAAAAATAGTTTATTGAATGATCCAAACAATCCTGGTCTGCAAGCACACCGAACTGCCATAAATCCAACAGCTTTGATAGCCATAGATTTTAATTTGTTATAATTGGCCCCAAATCCCTTTGGCGTGATTATCAAAGTATTGCCTAGTGACATGTTGGGACAAATGGCGGCAGCTCAATTTTTTATATTCCATAGTATTTGTGATTTGTAATATTTTCAGTTGATTATATTCCAAGGTTTGGCAGTATAAAATTTTTGTAGGTTTACCACATTTTAAGTTAGTCTGATCACAACCAATCATGGACTATACTGCTCACCACTAGGGTTCACAGTTCAGTGAGTTTTAACATTACCCACCCTTGGGTATTCTGGGATCATGTATACAATGAAAACTACAGGGTGTAGGCCTGCATCATGTACTTCCTAAGTATATTGGGTGATGACAAAATTATGGACCTGTGGGTGGGTTAGCCTAGGTGTCAAGAACTTGGTTATCTCACTCTTCTGTCAACTTGGAAACCTTTTTTACATTGGGGAGTTTTTTTGTATGGAGACTTGTAGCACGTTTTACACTAGAGAAAAGTCGAATTGGAATCGATATTAATTTGATTACGACTGAGGATTAGCTAGCATAAATTCATTTGAGTAGTAGGTGTTTACCCTGTAAGCCTATTCCGCATTCGCGTTCAGAAAATAATTTATCGAGAAGTTGACTCCCGGTTTCAAATGAAGAATTCGTGCAATCTTCAACGTGGCGGTCCGACGCTAATCTTGTTGCCTCGGCGGCCGTGATGAACTTTTCTGTGAAATTAGCCTAAATATGATAAAAATGACGGCAAAAGTAGCGAGAAACGAAGACACATGCGAAGTACTAATTCTTTTGGAATGACCTATGCTAACCTTCATGCTCATTTTGTTTAGAAGCACACTTGCTTGCTTGGTTATAGAGCCGGATATGCGCAGAAGGTGGTCACTTTTCTGACTCTTTAGACATGCAATCTATTACCTGTTCGTTTATACCTGCAAGTTGCTAAAACATTGGCTTAGAAGATTTTCAGGATGGGGGGGCCACCGCGAAGCCGCCGATTGGGGAGGGTGGGGATGGGGTCAGTGGTGCAGCGCCATTGAAGGGGGACAATTCCCCACCCCATATTTTCAGATTTGTAACAAAAATCACTGTTTTGGGGCAAGAAAATCACCAAATTTTGGGCAATATTCATCAATTTTGGGCCAAAATTTTTAACAATTTAAACTTTGGAAGT
>JAMKCH010011108.1:0-55958 GCA_023653785.1 Ophioderma brevispina
TTTTTTTAAATAATTTCTTCCATATAAGGTAAAACATTGAAAACATCAGACCATAATTGGTTCACCCACCTTTACACGTGTATCTACTCCATAGCTACTATGTGTGACTGTCTGAATAGTAGACTCTTGAGGATGACAGACCCTTGATTATTGTTTTCCATATTTTATTTGTTTTTGAAAACATTGAATTGAATAACCACCATCCAAATACTGTGAGTATATGCAAATCTGTAATAAATAGAAAATATATGCCCACCGATGTGCGTCCACCGTGTAAAAAAAATCTACCATGTTTATAGTGACCAAATTGGTACAAAAATAGACCCATTTATATAGTGGTTCCGAAATGTTTGACCCAAATCACACCATTTCATAGTCATCTGAGTCACAATCAGCCCATTTTCCATAGTCCTTTTTCCAAAATCCATCATTTTCTTGTGATTTTAGCAAAAAAAATCAGAAAAAATTTAACACTGTTTATTTTTTTCATAGTAAATTGCAACAAACATTTAAAAATGGACCCATTTATTTGTAGCAGACCTCAAAAACCGACCCATCTATATGGTGGGAAAATTACCATTGTTATAGTAAGGGGTGAAAATGTGACCCTTATTGGTAGTATATATGTATGACCCTTTTTTCACTGAGTTACCCCCCCAGTTTTGGCAGCTTAACTCATCATACTAATGTTTGTGTAAGTGATTTCCTATAATGACGATGTCGATTTGAGCTTATCTTTTCAACACACTTATTAGTATAATATGGACAAACATTCTGTACATGCAAAAACATTATTTGTTTGGAAAATTGAGGCACCCTCATCGGGAACTCCTCTGAGTCGGCCTTTAAGACTGACCTCAAGATATAGCTCTCTGTGTGCCTGTGTGTGTCACTAACATTTTAGGAGTTTTTTATGCAGCAAGTCCACAGCTTACATTCTTGGAATATAGACCGTATAGTCAATATGACGTCAGCCACAAGACATTTGTGACAGGATGCATACATTCCGGACTACAATACTTAAGCTGTCAATCGATCCATTTTTATAAGCGATTGCACATGATCATTGACAGGTGACTGTATTTGTAGTACTGGAATGCGTCTATCTGTCCACCAACATGGCTGGCTATGGAATACGGTCTATATTGAGCGTGAAAGGCGAGAACCACAAAATTCTAGTTATTGTCTGCTATTACAATCATGTTCATGGTGCATGTGACTTGTATCCCATCTTTCATGGTGATCAGAGAAAACTTGAAGTAAAGAGTCTTGGGGGAAAAAATCACGTTATTGCTTTCTTACCAGTGTGTATATTTGGCCCAAACTCCTGACTTTAACAGGAGCTATTTCCTCACAATATTTCATCAATGCCCAATCAATATGCAAGATCAAATTAACAGAGAGGATAACCCACAATGGTCGTTGTGTAAGCATGGATTCACCATTGAATAATCATGGTCTTAAATGGACACTGCCGTGATAGCACCAACCTCATCCCATGTTTCAACCCATCTTAAGAATGGGCATCAATGAAATATTTCAATATAAAAACTTACATCTACATGATTAGTTTGGCTGATTAACAAAAAAGAATCATCCCCCAAATTTTTACAACCAATCACATGCAAGTTGTAGGTAGTTTGTATCCTCAGGATTGCTTACTGTGCCACTGAAACTTGCAGATTAAAGGTGTATTTTTGTGATCCCTTGCCACATTTATTTTAAGATTTTAAAACTAGATGTCCTCTAAAAAGGTTGTCCAAAATTTTCAGTTGAGTCTGATGTTTGCTTTTTGATTGTTTCTATCATGCCAGACAGAAAATACAAAAAATACAAATTTTATTCCAGAGTAGATCAATATCTGCACAAAAGATTCGGCACACATAGTATACTACTTTGGTCAGTTTTCAATGATATAAATCTCAAATTTCTTTGATGTAAACAAGGGATGAGCTGTGGTCACGAATGCCCCTTTTTAACAAACAAACATTCTAAACCATATGTAAATCAAACCTGCCATGCCATCCCTCCAAAATGGCATCGGTAGCAAATGAAGGGAATAAGTAATAAACCATATATTTCAAGCTGTCTTCCATAACGTACTTGTGTTACAGTCATAAAGGCTTGCAGCTTGAAACCTCAGAGGAAAACAAGAGCAAGCTGATTTTGCCTAGGAATAACAAAACGGCAAGACCAAATGGCTGCTAGGTCTCCGCTACAAGTGGCCTGGTGTCAGATGTTGTGTTGTTTTATGGAGATGATAGTGCTTTATTAAAGGACGGAGGTTGGCCATTTTTAGATGCTCCAGCTGAACCTTGATGGATGCCCAATAAACTTGGCCAAACATGGAAATGTAAGCTGGTTGTAAATTTTCACGATTGAATAATGTTTGGGTGAAAATACAAGCAATGACTTAATACAAATCAGAAAGGTTTCAAGATCAATTTACTTGTAAAAAAGAGTAATTTCATTTGTTATGATTGTGGTACTGGTCTGGTCAAGCACTCTAGATCTTGTGAAAATATTGTCCCCACAAAAATAACATTTCTGAGCATATTGTAGGTCAATGAGATACTTTAGTGCCAGAGGAATTCGCGACTCAGGACATGTGTCTTTATTAAAATTGAAATTTGGCCTGTCGTATTTCTGGGCCCAGCTTTGGAGGGTGGATGTATTTAAGGACACTGATCCATCATAAAGGTATTACACATGACAGTGGAACTGAACTCACTGATTCCTTTGTTTTGAAATGGGATTGCTTAAGTTATTATATTAGAACTTTGCAAAATGATAATTGACATAAACAGAATATGATTTGATAGGTATGATTTTTTTTAGAAGAGGAGCTCTTCATCTCTTGTTCAGAATGGATTGACCCTTTAATCCCTGGTAGAGTTTGTATATACACAGCTGTTTGAAAGTCTCATTTATTATGACAAAATAAAAATAACAATTTGACAACTAATTTTGATCATTTATTCTACATCCTTTGTAAATTTGATGAAATTTCATTGCGGGCAAATATGATTTTTCATAAAAATCTAGTTTTACATATCTTTCTATGGCAGGGGGGGTCGGGTCGGACACGATCTGCTCGATTGGGGCAATGGGGATTTCCAAACGGTCATTTAGGGAATTATTACATGTATTTTCTATGGCAGCCTCGGTCCCAGTGACATTGCAAAATCACCTTTTCAGCCTTCGTTCAATACATCTTAGTAATATCATGATCATTTAAGAAAAAATTTTGACTTCAAAATCCGTTGGGGTTAGTGGATTAACGCCGCTGCAAAATAGTGTAATTTCCAATAACGTTCATTTAGATTTAAATATTCGTGACCAGGCCTAGCCTTAAGTCAAGTCTGTGTGTGACCGTTCGATATGTGTAAGAGCACCCTCCTACCGTTAAGTCTTTGAATAAGACTAGCACTCGGGTTACGCTGGAAGTTGATGCTGTTCTGTTGCTGTTAGGTTGGCATGTCCTACCCCCCCATCTATGGGAAATATGCATATAGAGGGCACTATAACATACAAACCATGACCTTTGTAGGCCTTTGTGGCAAGATTCCCGCAATGGATTTGTCTGATCTTGCATGTCCCTACTTATATCATTTGTCAAAATTGTGTTGCCATTGCTTAAAATTGCTCTAAAAATAAGAGACAATTTGCATGTATATAGCACCAAAGTCATTGGTTTTTGATGGCTTCCCACTAGGTTTTTTTAAATAAAAAAATCACTGACCTAAGACTAGGCTTGTTTGAACTCATTTGAATGAAAATGCACAGATTTGACATTTTTGAGAAAAAAAAATCAATTGATCTATTACTAATAGATCAATTAATAATCACTAATAGTATTAATGACTATAGGGCTGTTTACTCATCTGGGTCATTTGCCGGTGCTAGCCTTTATCATTGGCCCTCGTTGCGCAGTAAGTATCACTCCGCGACACACAATACTGCACGTACTTTCTAGTAAATCAAAATCTTAGGTCATCGCAGCCCTGGTTCATCGGAGGTGATAAACAAATGTGTGTTTGTACGAGGCCATTTGTGTTTGGCACCCTTTATGACCATTTCTTTGGATTGTTGCTAGCATGCAAATGAAATGAATAGGCATTCTAAAATGTGCATGTTATTTCCTAACTAGCGGCTACCATTCCAGTCTCTTGCTATCACTTCAGGTAAAAATATGGCGCATTTTATGCCAGTTTACATGGCGGCCTATGGGAATCATCACCACAAAGTGGCCGCACGATAACTTCCCTGTGACGTCAGCCAGCGTAGACAAGCCTATGAGTAAGAGAGGGCCAGGTGGCCGAGTAATCTAAGGTGCCAGACTGTCAGCAGGGTATATGATTGATTGCCCCTGGTTTGATTTCCATGAGAGTTGGGTTTCTTGGTCATACTCTATTAGTTCCTATAAGGTTGGAAATTGCATAATCACACACGATTAAAAATGTTATGTGATGAAATTTTGCTCACTCCCACCCATTGCATAGAATGTGCAGGTGTATGCAATGGGTGCCGGGCTCATGGTTGGGAGAGACATCTAAAACTGTTGGCCTTGTGTGCCGGACGAGGCTTTCCTAAGCATGTAAAAGGTTGCATTGGAACATGTTGAGGCTTCATCCTGTAGTGGACTCTCATAGCTGATAAGGAGTGACTAAAAGGCACAAATGTTTAAAGGGATTAGCAGCGATAATGTGAGAGAATCAAAATATTGTGGAAATGCATTTTTAGCTTATAAATTAAAGATAAGTATGTACAATTCCATATAACTACTTACTTTAATGTATGAACAAAAACACCAAATAGTGAAAAAAGGAAGTATTTGAGGAAATTTGTTATACCATCTTCCGAAAATAGACATACAGCGATGACATCTCAAAATCTACACTAAACAGCCAATTGTGGTTTACACTATTACAGAATGAACAAAGATAAATAATGTTTGTGCTTCAAGCCAACCACTTGCAGGTTATGTAGCACATCCATGCTAGTAACAAAAATACCAAAATACAAATTTGATTTTTTTTCGATGTTTGCATCAGCCAAATGAGCCTGTTATCCCTATAAGGAAGACATTTTTCTGGTGAAAAGAAATAATATCCATAGAGTACAAGCAACTATGAAACAGTTTTAGACTTGGTATCAAAATGTAGGATTCATTCATAATGTCAGTGCCAATTCATTCATCCATTGACTATTTCCGTACTGTAAATTTTGAGGGAAAAAAAGTAGCAACAGTATGCTTGTCATCTTATAAAGAAAGAAATGTATTCAGGATGTACACAGCACAGGGTTGTAATGTAAACACTTGATAGGTGAAGTGCTTCATGTTGAACATACAGCCATTGTGTGTATATACTCGTTTTGCGGAAGGAAAGTTTTTTTTTTTTTTTTTTTTTGTTTAGCCCATTTGATGTGTGAAAATGAAAAGAGTGTGTGTTGAGGACTGCACAGGAAGTGGATGCTAGCGGAAGGCAAAAAATAGCAGTTGCTGTTTTTTCCCCGGGGGGGGGGGGGGGGGGGGGGGGGGGGGGGTACTCACATGTTAAAGGTTATAAGGCGATGATCGGGCTAGCTGGGTTAGTTCTTCGCAGAAAATCCTAGACATGTGTCTGTTAGCTGTCATGAGGAATCCGTAGACATGGTTCCCGTTTTCACGGAAAATGGCTCAAAATTAGCTCTAAAACTGGCGAAATTTTGAAAAAATGGGGTTATATTGAAGCAAAATCCTTAGAAATGGGGGTACCTTTTTCTACCAAAGACCCTAGAAATGGGTATTAGGTGTTTGCGATACTCAGATGCACATCACCGACCAAACCAGAATCTGCGTTTTCTTTGCCCTCTGCAAGTTGAGACAATTTTATAGAGCAGGAAAGATGTAGAAAATGGTCAGCTGTGCTTCTGGCTCTTGTATGTGCATGTAATTTGGGGATGAATGATAAGTACATTGCAAGGCACAGTTGTGTAACAGTAAGTGGGTTGTCTCATGAACAAGATGATCAGGTGAGGGTTCTAAGTGATGGGTTATCAATCACCATATACGTAAAAATAACAGCTGTTGGACCCCATACAAATTCTCTATTTCAAGCAAGTGGCGACACAATTGACAACTGATATAAGGTAGGGACATGACAAGAGCGGGTGTACATCTGCAAAAATCGAAATTCGTGGATGTTTTCAACTTTTAACCTTTCTTTTGACATTATAAAACAAGTTTTGGCCTTTTTTAGCCATTTTAGGGGTGATTGGGGGAGGGAATCTGGCTCCCTCACCCCCCCCCTCCCCCCCCCCCCCCTCCCCCCCCACCCCCCCTCCCCCAATGGTTATGGGCCTGCTACAAAAATTAGATCATGATTTTTATGTTAAAGCACCCTCTATTGCCCATTCTCACAGCAAATGCATAAAACTAAATTTCAACAAAAAAAAAAATAAAATAAAAAAAATCATATTGGACCACAATGAAATTGCATAAAGTGTTGCACAGAATGTAGCTAATTGAATACCTAATCCAAATCAGTTGCATAAACTGTGTGCTTTTGATTGTGTTTTGTTTTATTTCTGGCTTATAAATGAGGACTTTCAAAATCTGGTTATTTTTATGAATGAATTATTATTACAAAAAGTGTCTGACATCTGTTATGAATACCAATGATGTTAACTTATAAGAGGGTAATAATGGCTGTGTTCTCAGATTGAAGTTGAGAACTCTCACTCTTGTTTTGTGAAAGTTAATGATCCATGAAGTCATCAGTTGCCAATACATGTCTGACATATGTTTCTCTGCAGAGACCCATAATTCAGCTTGTTATGAATTGTATGGTGTTACAGTATCTGTTAAGTCTGTCCCAACTGTTATAGTGTTTTGTAAAAAAATTATATTACCACCAGTCATAATGTGGTTAATTATCCTGCATTGATAGTTTTTGGGATGGCCAGGATATGCATAAACATCACAGCCTTTAATTAAGAAATAAACTGTGATCCATACACCAGCTTTGTGGAGGGTTCAAGTGATTTGATTCAATGACGAAACTATCCAAGACCCGGGGTCAGGCAATATTACATGGAATTTAACTGGATTTAACATTCCCGTCTTTGAGCTATTTTTGGACGGGTGATATGTTTTGATCATGATATCAACACAAAAAATCATTTAGTAGATTCCTGCTAATTTTATCGGGAAGTCGGAAAAGTAAAAATTGATACCCTATGTGAGGACTGACCAGGCCGGCGCAAGCTAGGGGCCAGGTGGGGCGATCGCCGCACCACTTGTTGAGAAGCAAAAAAAAAAAAAAGAGCGAGAGAATGAGAGGAGAAGAGCGAAAGAAGAAAAAGAGAGAAGAGAAGCAAAAAAGAGGAGGGAGAGAAATAGAGAAAGAGAAAAGGGGAGAGAGGGAGAGGTAGAGAAAAAGAGGTCGGGAAGGGAGATCTGTGCGAAAAGGTGGAAATGAAAGGTTGTAGTGTCTTAACGAGGCATTTCGTGATCCACAGCCTGTCCCCCCGGACTACCCAAAAAAAGTTGATATTTTTATCATCTGAACACTAGCACTTATTATTATGTAATGACCGTGTGCCAATTTTTTACTTGCAAATTCGGTCGTATGTAAGAAATTCGTTAAATTTGTATTTCTGTCTGGAAACGAAAAGAAATTACAGACAGTAGCCTTTAAACCGTGCTTATTAGAAACCGTGATAAAAACGCTAATTTGACATAACATCAAACCGCAGAGATCGGTATCAAGTGACATTTTGGGATAAGCTTTTTTCGACAATTATCTAACGAACATAAAGTTAAAATGTACTAGAATCACGATTGCACCTTTAAATAAGCTGGGTATTCAAAAATTAGGTAATATAAATGGTGGATCGAGGAGCCATCGTTCCTCACCCAACTCGCCGAAAAAATCAATGCGACAATGACACTTAGTTATACTTTATACGGAAAAAATACTTTGTAACCCACAAAAATGTTCCAAGGTGCAAAGAGAGATTTCAATAACTGGTGTCCTGAAAAAATCTGATTTCTGCACCAATGTAAAGGCTTTCTATCAAAAACACTATCCCCTATGTGAATGACTATTCGGAGAATCATTCTTCTTTGTCCAAAAATGGGCAATGTCGAATTCACTATGTTTTATCCGCTTTATGGTTTTACATGAAAAAGCAATAAAAATGGGCTTTGTTTCCTCACTTTCAAGGCATCATTTATGTAGCCAAATACAAAGTAAGAAATATATTGGGGTTTTATCTATATGAAATCACTACTGTGATCCGATGTGGATGCCCCAAAATCTTTCGTTGCACTTATAAGGAGTTATAGACCCAATTTCAGTGCAGGGCCTATCTTGGTTTGTTTCCTGTAGGATTTTTAAAGGGGGTACATATGGAACTCTTTCTAAGCATTATATAGGGACAACCTGCATATTTCAAATTGTCAAATTTGCATGAGAAAATGTGTTGTGGAAAGCGAACATTGCAAAGGTTTCGAGCCTCCCACACACCTCGTGTTGCATGATTATAGAAACTCTAGTAATACAAAAAGAAATCAACTATATTTTACTTTTACTTTGATTACACCAATTATAACGTGAACCACTTACAAATTTGAAATTGTTTCAATCACATTTGCATGAGAAAATGTGTTTTGGACAGCGAACATTGCCAGGGTTTCGCGCTTCGCGCGGGAGGAGGACACCACTACCACACCTCTCGCGTCGCTTGATATATAAACCCTCCATGAACATTTACTACTAGAGCCCATCTAGAAAACACAATTTTTCCCGGGCCCTTAGGGACGCACCATTAGACTTCAAGGGGGAGGGGGCGTTGGAAGCTTTTATTAAAAATATTCACCCACCATACGAGCAAAAAAAAACACAAAAACAAACTTAACCCACTTTCAATTTTTTTTCCGCGCTACGCGCGGTTTTAAAAAGGGCTTTCAAAAATTAGCCGTACACCAGTTTATCTTTTTCAGACCGTTACTCAAAGTAGGCCTATATTAATATTTTTATTTTTTTGCAATTTTTAAGTAGAAAATATGCCTTAAAAACTAAATACTCCTAGGTTTCACCCGCATACCTGCATCGCTTATGCGGCACATGGCTGCATTGCGGCCATTACGGGCAAAAACTAAAACAAATTGATTTTGCTTTGCAAAACAGTTTGTCGTGCATTATCATTGTAGAGGAGTGCTAAATCGTGTGAAACACATTTTTCAATGGGAATTTCAATTTCAATTTGGCCATGAATTTTTTTTTTTTTTTTTTTTTCAATTAGTGGATTCCTGAAGAGTTTAGCTCTGGACATATATTGCATACAAAACCACCATGAGCTACTAGAGTATATATTAATATTTTTATTTTTTTGCAATTTTTAAGTAGAAAATATGCCTTGAAAAACTAAATACTCCTAGGTTTCACCCGCATACCTGCATCGCTTATGCGGCACATGGCTGCATTGCGGCCATTACGGGCAAAAACTAAAACCAATTGATTTTGCTTTGCAAAACAGTTTGTCGTGCATTATCACTGTAGAGGAGTGCTAAATCGTGTGAAACACATTTTTCAATGGGAATTTCAATTTCAATTTGGCCATGAAGACGAGGTTAGAACAAGGTTTATTCCGTATTGAAATGCGTTTCATACGATTTGGCACTCCATGCACAACTCTCAGACTATACAATAATATTGTTACCATCAAATTTGAATGGGAAAATGTGTTTTGGAAAGCGAACATCGCAATGGTTCCATGCTTTGTGCAGGAGGGGGACACCACCTCCTGCACCCACCCCAGACAGCTTTATATACTGACTTTCCATGAACACTTTATGCTTAGTTCAAACAAAACTTAAACCATCAACTATATACCTTACTTTTTACAAATGTTGATCATACTTACAGAGTGGTCCAAAAAGGTTTACACTTTTTGTCTTAAAATTTCTCAAAAGTGGGTGGACATATCAATTTCGTTTGAAGATATTTATTACCACAATATCTTGATAGAACCTGATGAAAATGACTTTGAAGACAGAGCTCAAATAACAAAATGACGGCTGTGTAGAGAAAAACGGTCAAAAACCACTTTGCACACACGTAAATCTATGGGGCAATCGTGGTTAACAATAATCAATACTATTGCGTGAACTGTAGGCCTAGTCAAATAACAAACTATGACCACTCTTCAAGTTTGTGTGAGGTGTTTACCTTTTGAAAATGAATGCGAGAATATTTCAATCATGAAACTGAACCAAAGAGACGTACACTTGAATCACTTGAATACACTTTCAAAATAATAAAGTTGATTTCAATTGGAGAGAATTTTTAAATTAGAAGGGGCTTGCATTCTTTTCTTAGCTCCAACAAATAAGGCAATTTACAACTGAGGATTTTTTTTTTTACAGAAGAGTTAATAAATACCAAGTCCCAATGTTGTTCAATATTTGAGTGTATCAATTTTTGCTATATGATCACCAACTAAGTGCCATAGTACGTATGTGCAAAGTGTTTTTCACCATTTTCTCCAGATGGCGGCCATTTTGTCATTTCAGCTTTGCTTTCAACGCCGTTTTCACCACGTCCAAACAAAATATTGTAGTTAATAAATATCCTCAAGTAAATGTTGATATTCTAGCCACATTTGAGAACTTTGCATAAGAAAAAGTGTAAACTTTTTTGGACTACCCTGTTTAAGCATTTAAAGCATTATATATACACACATGTAAAGTGAACCAAGTCAAGTTGTTTCTATCAAATTTGCATGGGAAAATGTGTTTTGGAAAGCGAATATTGCACCCACCCCGGACAGCTTGATATTAGGAACTCTACATGAACGCTTATGCTTAATAGGACAAACTTTAAACATCAAATATATTTACTTTTAAAACAGTTGATCACACCTATATTAAGCATTACCTTACAATTGGTTGCCTATCAAATGTGGCACGGAAAAAATGTATTTTGGGGGAAAAGCGGAAAATTGCCAAGGGTTCTGTGCTTCGAACACAGGAGGAACATATGGTCCTGGACCATATGGTTCAGGAGACAGAATTTCTGGCCAAAATCTTCATAGAAGCAGACTGCCACGCAGTATACCGACGCATCTGTATAGCTATGCTTACATGGACACTTCATTAGACCTCCGCACCACTTTAATTTGGCTTCCGCCGGCCCTGCTGACAGAGACATGAGGAATTGTATATTTTTTATTGCACGTCTTAAAGCCCTGTCCCAGGTCTCGCATGTTTTTGTAACTCGAGTGGTTACCCGACCAGCCATCTCCAGTTAGCTCCCGTGATCATTCTGTCATAGGAGCTGTTACATTTGCATTAAATTCAATCATTCTGTTGCCTAGAACTGGCTTTTCTTTCACTTTGCAACTGACCATCCGCACACACAACTCGACATTTCTGGTTTTTTGGGTACGGCCTCCCCCCCCCCCTCGCCCACCCTGCCCCGGACCATTTTTTTCTGCCCTTAAAACTAGAAATTTTTCGCTGAACTAGACCATTCTGGCGCTTGAACTAGACCATTTTGTCACTTAAACTGGACCATTCAGTCACTTGAACTGGACCATTCAGTCACTTGAACTGGACCATTCTGTCAGTTGAACTGGACCATTCTGCCACTGGAACTGGACCATTCTGTCAGTTGAACTGGACCATTCTGCCACTGGAACTGGACCATTCTGTCAGTTGAACTGGACCATTCTGCCACTGGAACTGGACCATTCTGTCAGTTGAACTGGACCATTCTGTCGGTTGAACTGGACCATTCTGTCACTGGACCGGGACCATTCAGTCACTTGAACTGGACCATTCAGTCACTTGAACTGGACCATTCTGTCGCTTGAACTGACCATTCAGTCACTTGAACTGGACCATTCTGCGGTTGAACTTAAGTAATATTTAAAATTCTTAAACTTGATATTGTAAGTCTCAACAAAATATTTTTGATGCAAATTTATTCTATCAATTAAGATGCCCAATAGATTAAGTTTGCCCTTTAAAATCCTTCAGCAAACTAAAAATATACTTTGGGAGGAATATTATTTATTCGGAAAAAAATAGCTGATGATAGTGTAAGTAAGATTAGCTAAAACATGATCATTTTTTGAGTGTTTGGATAGCAATGTGTAGGTTTTGCCACAGAATACACTGCAATGCACGTAGGTTAGCAATGATGTATAGTCACTATGAGCTGATGTAGTCTCAATTCCCATGGCCCAGTTCAATAAATTTCATTCCTAGTGTAGTTAGAAATGCATCCCTCTGTTTTGGGGGATTATGTAGATGGTGAATAGATGTATAGATGGAGGGATGAATGTGGTGATAGGGACAGAATCAGCCACTCTAACTCATTTCAAGAAAAAAATATTAAAAATACCAAAATCATAAGTTTTACTTTCTTCCTACAGAGGATATTAAGATTATTGGTTGCTGTCTTACTACAAGCTACATTTGGACAAAAATTAGTTGTACACCTAACACGAGTGAATTTAATGATTGCGTGATCACATCTAGGTCCCTAAACCAAGGTCACGTTCAATTGCAAGCCTGAACCTTCCATTTGACATTTTCCTCCCAACCCCACATCATCTCAATGTTGGGGTGTGTGCCAAGGCTGCTGATGACATTGACCTGAACAACATTGTTTCGGGGGAGAACGGGGGAAATTTGTCAAAACTACCACAAGTGTTCACACTTTTTCCAAGTTGTAGTTTGTTGATATCTGATTGTTTGATTGAGAGCAGCCCAGGACAGGTCCACGTGGCACCAGACTTGAGGAGGTCTTACCCTGCAGTGGGATGAAATAGCTGAGATAGAAAATCCATTGCGTCCCGATATTGCAGCAATTGCGACATGGGTGCATACTGTGTGTGAATAAACACCAACTGCGGACTCATTGCAACTATGATAGCTGTGAATAGTCTGACTTGATCATGTTTATATATGTACTGAACTGTGTCCTGGTGGATGAGTTGGTGCTTAATGCTGACTGTCATGGATGCATCCTTGAGCCACATGTCCAAATCCCTGACAAAAATATCCAATAATTCAGGATTAAACAAAATCCAATATTGACGATCTATCTGCAAGCAGGAAGCTTATGGAAGCTTATTTCAAGAACATATTAGTTTAACAATTAATATCCACTTATCAGCTGTTTAATAACACAAAACATTGTTTAATATTTCAAGTGTTAATATATATGATTTTATTCCTGTCTCAAGTAACAAATTGCAATTTATAGATGCATTAAATGTCATTTGTAAGACCACTTGAAGATGTCATGTGCTGGATAAGTTCTCTTTTGTGCATATAATGAAAAGTTCAGTTCAAAATTTAACAGGACACAAAGACATTTTGTTTGAAGCACATCTATCTATTTAATTCAAAACTTAGATTTGTGCATGTCTGTAATTCGGTCTTGTGTACTTCCCTACACCTTGGTGTTAATAAGCTGAGATGAATGTCTTCATCCATGAAAAAAAATAATTTTGTGGGCCGCCAGCTATAGCTGGCAGGACCACTTAGCAATCCGTTGTGCGTGTGTATGTATGTGTGTATGTGTGTGTGTTTGTATGGATGTGTGTGTCAAAAATTGTTAAGTTTTTTTAAAATTGACCTCAATTGAAAAGTTGAACTTCAATTGGAACCAAACTTCTGTCATAGGTGCACAATGGGATCCCTCATATGTTGATGAGGTCAAAGGTCATGTTGAAAGGTCAAAGGTCATGTGAGGTCAATTTGAAAAATGGGCTAAAAATTTAAAATTGATCTAAATTGAAAAACTTGAAGTTCAATTGGAACCAAACTTCTGTCATAGGTGCACCATGCGATCCCTCATATGTTGATGAGATCAAAGGTCACGTGCCAGGGTCAAAGGTCATGGAGCGGCCCACAGCTTATATTCTTTGAATATAGCGAGTGCGAAAGCCGAGAACCGCGAAATTCTAGTTTTGTTTTGCATTTGCCTCATTTTTGTGTCGCCTACAAGGATTAGCAGGAGGCACCTGTCAGTCCTCACTTCTGTCTGACCGTGTGGCCATATGGAGAAAGTTTCTCATTCAAGAACTAAAAGTCTAATCGCATAAATTTACCTTAAGATTAAAAATGCTATAGTGTTGCACCTTAAGTACAGTAAATAGACAAAGTGATAATGACAAGATCTCAAAATCACCTTAGTGTTTAAAAAAATATAATTTGAGAGCAGTGGTGGCACCAGGGGGAATGGGGGAAAATTTCCCCCAATTTTTTTTCTTGCCCCCTCCTAGTTGGCCCCTTCTGGCCATAAGAAGAAATGACAGATATTTGGCAAAAATTTGTGATTGGCCAAAATCACCAAATTTTGACAAAAATCATTTATTTGGGGCCATGTTTGGTTAAAAATCCTCAACATTGCTGTTTTCCCCCAAAGAATTTCACTTTCTGAAACATTTTTAGTTGAAATTTTGAGGAAAAATGCACTTGGACAGAGCCATCATGAATTTCAGCTTTCACGTTAATCTCCTTACCAGATTCAGCCATCATATCAGTAGCCATACACATGCGATTTGGAACATTTTCTTAACAGATTTAGAATATTGGGGTCTTATTCTATCCTTTTCACAACACCAAGCAAGAGTCATGCAAACTTGGTTCCCTCGGGACGCTGATATATTTCGCATAGGCGCTATTTTTACCGGGACTATAAAGGGTTACACCAAATGCAGGATTTAGTGGTGTGTTCCTTTAATATTGTGCCATCTGGAAATGTCCCATATGGGAGACATAATTCAAGTAGTGCCTTCCACAGAGGGAGTATGGAATTCATGTGGAATAGCCCACTGAACCTTTAATATTGTGCCATCTGGAAATGTCACTTTTATGAGTGACATCAACTTAAAAATGCATGAGCACAATGTGGATGTCCTACATGAATTTTAAGATTGTCAGGTGTCTTAAAAATTACAGTTGTAGGATATTTTTTGAATATTTTAAAGGTGCATTTTCATTATTTTAGCACCCTTTTTAATTTATAGCTCACTTCCCAGAATTTCAGTTGATTCAATATTACATTTTGGGGCTACTGTTACCTGTACGGCCACTCGGCCAGGCTAATTAAGATCCCCAATTGTAATTATAATATAAAATTCCTTATTTCAAGACATAGAGATTATCCCTAGTTAAACCACTTTGAGGGCATTTTAGTTAATTAAAAACAAATCCAAATATCAGTGATAGCACCAGGGGGCAGAGGGAAAATGCCCCCCCCCCCCCTTTTTTTCTTGTCCCCCAGTGTTCCAAGCAAGAAGGATTGCAAAAATCAGTGATTTTAGGCTAAAATCCCAACATTTTGGCAAAAATCCACAAAAAATCTCAATTGTTGATTTTCCACCCCAAAATTTCACTTTTCCCCACCCAATTTCACTCCCCCACCCACAAAAAGTCTGGTATTGCCACTGCCAAATATATCAAAATCAAGTATGCCGAAATAAGATGTTGTATTTTATATTGGTCTGAAATTGGGATTATGCATAATGCATATCCTGAGCACAGGATACAGGTGTGTGATGATGTGTTGAATGTGAGGTTCACTTTTCATGTCTATAGCACAGGTCCAAGGGACACAGCCCCATGATAGGGTTCAGGTGGTTAAGCCACTGCCTCTTTTGCAAGTATAATGTTGTGCAACACTGAAATATTTCTGCTTCAAATTGGATGCTCTAGCTGTCAACTAGGTCATATTGATGCTAAATTAGAATTGGGATGAATTGTATTGCATCAATACCTATGCAGGCATGCTATAACATATTGGATCAGAGTTGAAGTTGATTTTATTTGTGGTAAATTACTTGTGAAGTTTGAGCGCAGGATGTGGGCATAATGCTCATTTAGCTATTTGTTGACTTTCTTTTCTTTGTTAACCCCCTGGGCAAGAGATTGATTAAAGCGGCACTGGCACATTTTCACAAAATATGAAATTTCTTCAATTTGCTCTCAAATGATAGTCTAGGCCATTGGAAGAACAGAGATATATTTTACACATAAAAATAACATACCCCAAAACAGATAGGGACATTGATATGAGGATAAAGACATCCGGGTAATTTGAGGCCAGCTTTTAAGTTTTCCATAACTTTAATCAACAAATGTGTATATTGCATGAATATTTTGACTCGTACTCACTGATATTAAAACCACAAAGCTCATAAACCGGTCAAACAGTGTGCATAGCGTGGGAAACGTGCCTGTTCTTGTGTTAAACGCAATTTTTGTCGTCTGCTGAATTAAGCGTCGCCGGCGACGTGAAATTACAAAATCGTTCTGTTTACCCATAAGGAAGCTGATTTGGTCTTAATCATTTCAGGTGAGGGCTTTTGTATATAAAAGCTTTACAACCATGCAAAAATACCGATTTTGAAAAATCTTGAGGGCGCACTATTTTTCAAATGTGCCAGTGTCTCTTTAAGAATATCATATGTTATTTGATGAAATTGGCCAATTAGAGATGAGCTTAGTGGTACTTACAGATATATATATATATATGAAATCTATTTGAGTGGTTATTCAGTGAGCTTATAGATAATGTAAGAAAGGTGGTAGACATGGGCACTATCAGTGATTTGCTAAATCAGAAAATCCAAAAAATAAAACATCTGACTTTTTGCATGTGTCCTGCCATACCCTATAAGTTATAAGACCAAAAGCAACCTAATAAGGAAAAAATCAGATATTTTATCATTACTGTCCGTACGGACACTTTGTGCAACACGTAACTGAATGGAGACTCATATTGCTGTTTTCTTCCTTTTCTGCCCTTGTTTTCAATTTTAAACGTGTTGGTTCAATGGGTTTGTGTTCTAATTATTCCTTCTTGAAACAGGACTATTTATTTTAGAGATATTTTTAAAAGTTAAACTTAAAACTTCTTTATTGGTTTGGATATATTTTATTCTTTCCTAGAGATGGCCAAATATGAATTTTCATAACTGGGATTTGAAGTCCAGACTTTCCTTGTTACAACCTGGGCACTGTACCACTGAACCTATAATATATATATACCCTTTAAACAAAAAGCAAATCAGGTCAAAGAGGTAGACATGCAGGTGGGTATATACATGTACAATATAAAGCATTACCTTTTTCTGGGTCTGGGCTTTCTCTAGTGAATTGATCTTTTAAAATGCCCCAATCTTTCAACTTAACTATGGGCTTTCTTTTCCTTTCCTGCACCTGAATCCATAACTTTGTTCCATATTTTCCTATTCTAACTACACATCCAGTACTATCTCAAGTTCGCCTGCCAGACCTTAAATTGCATGGATATCTACACTCTTCCCTTTCCCCACCTTTTTCCGATTCACCTTACCATCTGATCCATCTTTCCATCCGATCCATCTAATTATTATTTTTCTTTTTCTCTCTTCCTTCCTCTCTGCTGAATATCAGAATATATTTTGCACGGAGCCCTGCCTCTGTGACCTTTTTGCCAGTCGTATTGCCTCGCCGTAGTTTCTTCCCAAAATTTATTAATGTGGGATTATTTGTTCTGTAATCCAACCCCTGTATGTTCAAGAAAGGAAATACAGATGCAAATAGAAAGAAACCATGATGAGGCCATATTTTTGGGGTTATTAATTTAGTATTGATATACACGTACAAGTATGTCAGAAGTATTGAGTTTCTTGAGTGAAGCTTATACCAATATTATAGAAGCAATGTTGGACTGAAGTACGACCCGAAGGAGTGAATGTACATCTTAGTATTTGCTGAGATGAATAAGAGTGTCTTTCTATTGGCTCATCATTGTTCACGTCAGATGGGATATTAAACAGAGTGTATGACTGTTAGATCAAAATCTGAGAGTGTATTGAGTCCATCCCACAATGCACCAGTTTTGGGGAAATTTCACCTCAATAAGGTCATGTGATCCCACAAAAACCCTATTCTTAACACATAAAAACCCTGACTTTTACACTCATTTTAGCCCACAAAATGCAAGTACTTATGAATTTTCATCATGATCTTAAAATGTTTTGTGGTCCTTCATCTTCTTGGAACACTTTTTTAGTACTTAGATGTGTTTAGTATAAGTACAGTATAGGCACATGCATTGCATATGGATTGGTTTAAAACACCCGTCGCGATCAATCCACTGGATTTGAACACATTGACTCAAATTAAAGGTATTCAGCCTGATAACATTAGAAAATATACATTACATGGAACCAAAATTGATCACATTGTTAAAGCTACTATCAGTGATCCACCTTGAAAAGAGTCAAAAATTTTAAAAATTTGCAGGAAGAGCTTAATAGAGAGGTTGGGATGAGCCTGTAGAATTCTCATTAATTATTTCTTCCAACTGAAAAATTTTGAAAAATTACCAGAAAAAGAAAGAGAGTTTTCAAAGACATAAATCTCCATTCAATTACATATAGTAGTCAGTGTCTGTATGGACAGCAATGACTAAAATATCTGATTTTGTCCTTATTAGGTTGCTTTTAGTCTTATAAATTGTAGTATATATATTTTTTTATTTTCTGATTCAGCACTGATAGTGCCTTTAACACCTGGACCATGACCAACCAGGTCTCTTTAGGCTTGTGAAGATTTGGCATCAAAGTAGCACTGTGAGTGCCTTAATATATAGGTTTTCTATAAGCTAGATTTCCTAAAAAAAGTCAGACCATTTTGCCCAATTTTATGCTTTAATTCCTAACTTAGTAAGAATGTACTCATTCTTGTAGAAAGCTCACATCAAAGCTATAAATTTTCATGAGTCAAAATTGAAAAAAAAAAATGTGACATTTCATCCAAAGGTGTCAGCCATGACCTAAGTAAGGATTCCTAATTGCCAGCTAAAACTATTTATCAGAAGGATTAACAGTTCAGTCTTGGTAGAATGTGACATATTTTGAGATCTGTGCTTTCTCTCCTGTTGCATATTCCATTTAGCAATGACAACAATTCAGTATTGACTGAGTAACAAAGACCAAGGCACAATGAAGGTATCAAAGCACAATCCTTCATCTATTGAGAAAATCATATTTGTGGAGATTCATTTTGAAAAGCGAGCATATGTCACGGCTGACAGAGGTACCTTTTAATGTAATGGGTAATAAATTAGACTCCATTTTGTTCATGAAATTGTGAATTAATGGAATAACTGTTGAAATTTGGTTCATTCTTGTGATATAACAAAACATGGTCATAGTAGTACACTTTTAATGTGTCCAAAAATGTTGATAATGTATTTAAATTGAACAAATTTCCACGTATAACATATTAGCTGGCACCCAGCACTAAATTCTGTTCAGGCTATATAGACAGCACACGTGTGAGCTCCATTCTTCCAAAATAGCTCACCAAACTCCTACCTGGAGGTTATATATAGGGTTATATGGCAAAACTTGAGAAAATGATAAATTAGCCTCGATTTACAACTATTAAATAAACTAGACCTAGATTGCTGAACACACTTGGATAATTGATTGATGATTTGAATTTCCTAAGGTATTAATCATCTCGGCTGTAACGTACATTTCTCGATTTCGTATAAAAACTATCGTCAACATACCTTAAAGGTTACGTCAATGGATTATAACATGCACCTTTATGTTTCTTGAGAAATGCCATCATTAACATAAGTAATTCAAAAATGAATTCCAATTTGAATACCATTTAATGAGATGTTAATTGAGCTCATTATCAATAACTATAGATCACTATACAGATATATCTGTATTTTGGCACCAAACAATCCATATTGTAGTTTACCATCATAAGGAAAAGAAGTCATCCAAAATATTTTTGCATTTTAAGAACAATACATGTTTGAAAGATAGCAAATCTCAGGTTTGGTAGATAGGGTGAGTGGTAGGGATAGTGCCTTCTTTAATACCAAAATTATATTTTAATCTGATAGTTTATGATTTAGAAGCTTAAAAAGAGCATTTTCCACATTTTTTTTATTCTCCCGCATTATCGCTTCTATCCCTTCACACAGTCGGGCCGACTGCCGGACCCGGCAATCTTGCCGTAGCCGGCAGTATACTGGCCAGTTCCGAAACATAAAAACAAGCATCCCTGCAGAAATTCGAAACCTTAAACGATTTTAATGAATTGGGACTTTATATTTTACAGGGAGCGGTCAATATTTAACATGATAAAGTCATGTTAGTTGCTAAATTTTCACCCGGACTTAAACATTTCACCTTGGGGTTGGGTTAAATTGGAAAATTAAAATTTCTCAATTTTTTTTTTGGTTTTTCATGATCATTTAGGTTAAAATCGTTTTTATATCACAAAATATATATTTTTTCATATTTAAAACATTATTCGACAAAATACTTTGTTGCACTACTTTTTATTACTCAAAATTGCATTATAGATTAATTACCAATTTAAATTTACCGCGCTGCAATGCATTGTGGGAAAGCCACCGCGCCGTACCCGGCAACCACATTGCCGGTTACGCAACATTGCAGGATACGGCAGTCAGCCCGGAAGTGTTACCAGCTAGCAATACCCGTTGGCCCAACGTTGGGCCAACAGCATCGACTACGTTGGGTAAACGTCAACATAAGATTTTGGAGCAATGTAAAATGTCACGCCAAGCCCAACGTTGGCACAAAATCAATTTTTGAAGTTGGCACAAAGTGGGCCAACGTTATGCCGACATAAATACACGAAAAATTTGTTGGCCCAACAATCATTTGTCCGTCGGTCAAACAATGGACATGCGTCTATTTGACGTTGGTCCAATGTTTGGCCAGCATTAGGCCAAAGTTATCCCAACATAATTAAAAAAATGTTTTGCCATGTTATAAACAATCACAATTGGGTCTTGATGATGAAAAAAAAGAACATTTCCCTATGGTTTTTCACACTTAATACACCAGTATAGTTCATAATCTTATGTTTAGGCACATTATTATATAGTAATTGACATAGACTTACCTTGGACCGGGATTCGAACCAGGGGACCTTGTATTAGAGACTGACGATATCAATTGAGTAACTTGTCCTGCCTGATAACAAAGGCAATATAAAATATAATTGTAAAAGCTTCAACAGTATATGGACAACTAAGTAAAGACTAAAGACTATAAAAAATGGCCACAATACGTCCAGAGCTTAAGAGGTGAAAAAACGACAAGCTCAAGGAATCCCCGTATCACGGTGAAAACAAGTGCACAAATCGAAAAAATATCGTCATGAAAGGGGCATATGTTTTTTACGCACATGTTGCTAAGCATAGGCCCTATTTTGCTGAAAGCCCTGTCCGTTTCGGATATAGGCCATACTAATTCCTTTATTAATTAGGCCTACTTAGAATATTTAGCTATCATAGTCTGCGGGACAACAGATTGCCCCAACGTTGGCTGCAACACAAAACGACAGTTCTACCATTTTCCAAAAGTCACCCCGACGTTGGTTACCAACCATAACACGAACATTCACTCACCATTTCCCCAACTGGCCAACGTTGGCATGACGAACAAAAAACGACCAGTTCCCCACCATTTTCCCAACTTCGCCCCGACGTTGGTGTCGACCATCATCGACCATTTCCCCACCGTTTTCCCAACGTCTGCTTGATGTTTGTTTGCCGACCATCTAACGAACAATTTCCCCACTGTTTCCCAACGTCGGCTTGAGGTTGGTTGCCGCCATCTAACGACAAGTTCCCAACGTGTTCCCACGTCAGCGGACGTTGGTTTTGAGACCATTCAAACGGACATTTTCCCCACCGTTTTCCCAACGTCGGCTTGAGGTTGGTTTACCGACCATCTAATGACCCAATTTTTCCCACGTTTTCCCAACGTCGGGATGACGTTGGTTTGCCGACCATAAAACGACATTTTCCCAACCGTTTTCCCAACGTTGGCTCAGCGTTGGTTTGCCGACCGCGACGTGCCCCTACGTATCACAAAGAAGCACTTCCGTCGTACGCCTACACCCTCTCTCACTGATTTCTTTCTTTTGCAATTTGCTTCTTTTCTTCAAAAAAAACAAAATGTAGGCCCGGAGTAAGTTTGCTATCTGGGTAAATGCCAAATTGAAAAGAATTAATCCAAGTACAACAATTTCATATCTAAAGAGCCACAATAAAAGTTGACTCAATTGGTGTCATTTTAAATCTTAAATATTGCAGATTATGACTGTGTAACAATCTTCAATTTCAAAATTTGAATATTCCTGGTATTTTAAAGATGTCACAAATAGTGATGCTTATGATATGTAATTTAAGTGGAAGTACAAAATGGACTGGCATAATAGGATGTGGCATTTCTTATCAGGGGGTCGTAACTATATTTAGTCTGGATATTCATCTGTTTGTGCAAGTCATTGGTAATGGTTAGTGTCGGATTAGGTGTCAGGATTAGTTGAGACTGTGTAAGCTGATCTGGGCATTTGTATCGTGATATTTTTTTTTTTTTTTTTTTTTTTTTTTTTTTTTTTTTTTTTTTTTTTTTCTTTTTTTTTTTTTTTTTTTTTTTTTTTTTTTTTTTTTTTTTTTTTTTTTTTTTTTTTTTTTTTTTTTTTTTTTGGACACTTCCTAAGACTGTTTGCTTTGAGGCTGTGGGGATTGGGAATCAGGGGTTTTTCACCCCTGCTCTATCGAAATTGCTACATGTACAATGTACAGTTGTGACTCTAGTAAATGGACGATGCATACATCTCCTCTGAAAGACGGGATGCTTTTGTAATCCATTTGACCAATTCCAAGTGAAACCATGGAGGAGAGTGATATTCTGATTTTAATCAATAGGGGGCTGATATACAGATCAAATCCAGAATGAGTTACCTGATAAATCCCAGCAAGTGTCACGACCCCACCGGGATTTGAACACAGAAAATGTTATGCCACAGGCAAAGCACCTAACACTGCTCCAAACTCTACACCCAATTGGATTTTTTTCCATACTAAATAGTGGGGTCACACAGTGTTTGCATAGCGGGGGAAATGTGGCTGTTCTTGTGTTAAACGCAATTATTTGTCGTTTCTGCTGAATTAAGCGTCGCCAGGCGACGTGTGAAAATTACAAAATCGTTCTGTTTACCCATAAGGGAAGTCTGATTTGGTCTTATCATTCAGGTGAGGGGCTTTGTGATATACAAGCTTTACAACCATGCAAAAATACCGATTTTGAAAAATCTGGAGGGCGCCACTATTTTTCAAAGGTGACAGTGTCTCTAATCATAGGGTGGTTATTGATTGAAATTGCCAATTAGAGATGAGATTTGTGGTAATTACAGAGATATATATTATATATATGAAATCTTTTTGTAGTGGTGATTCAAGTGATGAGGCTTATACATAATGTAAGAAAGGTGGTAGACATGGGCACTATCAGTGATTTGCTAAATCAGAAAATCAAAAAAAAATAAAAAATCTGACTTTTGCATGTGTCCTGCCATACCCTTATAAGTTATAAGAACAACGCAAACCAATATGGCAAAATCAGATATTTTATCATTCTGTCGTACGGACACTTTGTATGCAAACACGTAACTGAATGGAGACTCATATTGCTGTTTCTTCTTTTTCTGCCTTTTTTCAATTTTTTAAATTGTGGTTCAATGGGTTGGTGGTTATAATTATTCCTTCTTGTGAAACAGGGACTATTTGGATATTTAGAGGATATTTTAAAAGTTGTTAACTAAAACTTCTTTATTGGTTTGGATACATTTATATTTCCTAGAGATGGCCAAATATGATTTTCATAACTGGCGGATTTGAACAGTCCAGACTTTCCTTGTTCAACCTGGGAACTGACCACTGAACCTATAATAATATATTACCCTTTAAACAAAAAAGCAAATCAGGTCAAAGAGTGGTAGACATGCAGGTGGGTATATACATGTACAATATAAAGAAACCTTTTTCTGGGTCTGGGCTTTCTCTAGTGAATTGATCTTTTAAAATGCCCCAATCTTTCAACTATGGGCTTTCTTTTCATTCCTGCACCTGCATCCATAACTTTGTTCCATATTTTCCTATTCTAACCTACACATCCAGCACTATCTCAAGTTCACACTGCACCCAGACATTTAAATGCCATGGATATATACACTCTTCCATTTCCCCACCTTTTTCGTGATTCCACCTTACCATCTGATCCATCTTTCCATCCGATCCATTCTAATTATTATTTTTCTTGTTTTCTCTTCTTCCTCTATGATGAATATCAGAAATATTTTGCACGTAGCCCTGCATCTGTGCCTTTGCAGTCGTATTGCTCGCCGTAGTTTCATCCCAAAATTTATTAATGTGGGATTATTTGTTCTGTAATCCAACCCCTGTATTCAAGAAAGGAAATACAGATGAAAATAGGAAGAAACCGGAGAGGCCAATTTTTTGGGGTTAGTTAATTTAGTATTGATATACAGTACAAGTATGTCAGAAGTATTGCGTTTCGTGAGTGAAGCTTATACCAATATTATAGAAGCAATGTTGGACTGAAGGACGACCCGAAGGAGTGAAGTACATATTATATTTGCTGAGATGAAATAGAGTGTCTTTCAGGCTCTCATTGTTCAGCGCAGATGGGATATTTTACAGAGTGTATGGGACTGTTAGATCAAAATATGAGAGTGTTGTATTGATGTCCATCCCACAATGCACCGTTTTGGGAAATTTTGGGAAATTTCACCTCAATAAGGTCATTGATCCCACAAAAAACCCTATTCTGAACACATAAAAACCCTGACCTTTTACACTAATTTTAGCCCACAAACTGCAAGTACTTATGAATTTTCATCATGATATTAAAATGTTTTGTGGTCATTCATCTTTTGGAACACTTTTTAGTACTTAGATGTGTTTAGTATAAGTACAGTATAGGCACATGCATTGCATATGGATTGGTTTAAAACACCCGTCGCGATCAATCCACTGGATTTGAACACATTGACTCAAATTAAAGGTATTCAGCCTGATAACATTAGAAAATATACATTACATGGAACCAAAATTGATCACATTGTTAAAGCTACTATCAGTGATCCACCTTGAAAAGAGTCAAAAATTTTAAAAATTTGCAGGAAGAGCTTAATAGAGAGGTTGGGATGAGCCTGTAGAATTCTCATTAATATTTCTTCAACTGAAAAATGTGAAAAATACCAGAAAAAGAAGAGAGTTCAAAGACATAAATCTCCATGAATTACATATAGTAGGTCAGTGTTCGTTTGGACAGCAATGACTAAATATCTGATTTTGTCTTATTAGGTTGCTTCTTAGTTTATAAATTGTAGTATAATTTTTTTAATTTATGATTCAGCATGATAGGCCTTTACACATGCGACCATGACAAACCAGGTATCTTTGGCTTGTGAAGATTTGGCATCAAAGTAGCACTGTGAGTGCCTTAATATATAGGTTTCTATAAGCTAGATTTCCCTAAAAAAAGTCAGGACTTGCCCAATTTTATGCTCTTAACTTGTCCTAACTAGTAAGAATGTACTTATTCTTTGTCGAAAGCTCACATCTAAAGCTATAAATTTCATGAGTCAAAAATTGGAAAAAAAAAAAATGTGGAAATTTCATCCAAAGGTGTAGCCGTGGACCTAAGTAAGGATTTCCTACATTGCCCAGCTAAAACTATTTATCAGAAGGATAAACAGGTTTTCAGCTTGTGTAGAATGTGACATATTTGGGATCTGTGCTTTCTATACTGTGCATATCCATTTAGCAATGACAGCATTTTCATGATTGACGGGAGTAACAAAGACCAAAGCACACCCCCAAAGAACAATGAAGGTATCAAAGGCACAATCCTGCATCTATGGGAAAATATATTTGTGGAGATTCATTTTGAAAAGCGAGCATATGTCACGGCTGACAGAGGTACTTTTAATGTAAGGGGTAATAAATTAGCCTCCATTTGTTCATGAATTGATGAATTATTATGGAAAAATCTTGAAATTTGGTTCATTTTGTGATATAAAAACATGGCTCAGAGTAGTACACTTTTAAGGGTCCAAAAAATGTTGTAAGTATTTAAAATGCGAGCCAACAAAATTTCTACGCTTAACACATATAGATAGTCCACCACCCAGCCACTACTAAATTCTGTTCAGGCCTATATCGACAGCCAACATCGTGTGAGCCCATTTCTTCAAAATAGCTCACCAAACTCCTACCTGGAGGTTGGTTATATATCGGGTTATATGCAAAACTTGAGACAATTATAACTTAATGTTTTTTTTTTTTTTTTTGTTTTTTTTTTTTTTTTGTTTTTTTCCTCGATTTACCACTATTAAAATAACCTAGACCTAGATTGCGAACACTTGATAATGATGGCCATGATGAATTTCCTCAGGTATAATCGTCTCGGCTGATAACGTACCATTTTCTCGATTTCTGTATAAAAAAAAACTATCGTCAACATACCTTAAAGGTACTCCATCTGATTATAAACATGCCACCTTATGTTTCTTGAGACATGCCATCATTAACATAGTAATTTCAAAAACGAATTCCAATTTGAATACCATTTAATGAGAATGTAATTGCATGTATGGACAATATCATAGATCACTATACAATATATCTGTAATTTTCTGGTAACCAAACAATCCATATTGTAGTTTACCATCATAAGGAAAAAGAAAGTCATCCAAAATTTTTGCATTTAAGAAAACTAAATGGTTTGAAAGATAGCAAATCTCAGGTTTGGTTAAATAGGGTGAGTGGGTAGGGATAGTGCTTCATTTAATACCAAAATTATATTTAATCTGATAGTTTATGATTTATAAGCTAATAAGATGCATTTCCGCATTTTTATTCTCCCACCATGATCGATTCTTATCCCTTTTTATTAAAAGTCCGGGCGACTGACGGACCCCGGCAATTTGCCGAGTAGACGGCGTACATGCCCAGTTCCGGAAACAAAAAACAAGATCCCTGCAGAATTCGGTTAGGGGAAGCCTTGAATGATTTTATTTGTGGGGGACTGTTATTTTTTAGGGGGGAGTCCATATTTTACCCATGATAGTATGTTATGTGCTAAAATTTTCACCCAGGAATAAACATTTCAACCTTGGGGTTGGGTTTTAAAAGTTTGGGAAAAATTCAAATTTCCATTTTTCTTTTTTATTGGAAATTTTAGGTTAAAATCGTTTTGTATCACAAAATATATATTTTCTTCATATTTAAACATTATTCGACGAAATATACTTTGTTGCCACTCACTTTCTACACTCTAAAATTGATATTAGATTAACGTACCAACTTAAATTTACCGCGATTGCAATGCATTGTGGGAAAAACAGAGCCGTACCCGGCAAACCCATTGCCGGGTCCGGCAACATGCCGGAATTTCGGCAGGCTCAGCCCGAATGTTAACCAGATAGCAACACCGGTGGCCCAACGTTGGGCCAACGCATCGACTAATTGGGTCAATCAACGTTCAAAATACGATGTTTGAGCAATGTAAAAATGTCAGCCAGCCAACGTTGCACAACATCAATTTGTGAACGTTGGCAAAAAATTGGCCAACGTTATGCCGACATTAATAAAACGAAAACACCCATTATGTTGGCCAAACATATTTTGCAGCTCGGTCCAACAATGGGACATGCGGCAATTTTGACGTTGGTCCAATGTTTGGCCAGCATTAGGCCAACGTATCCCACATAAATACGATGTTTTGCCATGTTACAAAATCAATATGGGCTTGTGAATGAAAACCAAAGAAACATTTCCCTATGGTTTTTCACACTTAATCCACAGTATAGTTTATATCTTATGTTTAGGCCACATTATTATTAGTAATTGAAAATCAACTTACCTTGACCGGGATTCGAAACAGGGACCTTGGTATGTATTAGAAGACTGACGACTATTCAATTGAGCTAACTTGTCCTGATTGATAAAAAAGGGCCAAATATAAAATGTCCAATGGTAAAATTGGTAAAAAGCTTCCATTTGTAGTATAGGACACACTAAGGTAAAGAATAAAGACTCATAAAAAAATGGCGAATAATCACAGCGCTTCATGAAGGGTGGTGAAAAAACCCAAAAAGCTCCAAGGAAAATCCCGGATCACGGTGTGAAAACAAAGTGCACAAACTCGAAAAATATAGTCACGGCAAAATGGCATATGTTTTTACGCACAATGGTGCTAAGCATAGGCCCTATTTTTTTTGCTGAAGCCCTCCGTTTCGGCTATAGGCTACTAATTCCTTTTCTTATTAGGCCTAATGAGAATATTTAGCTATCATAGTCTGCGGGACAACATATTGCCCAACGTTGGCCTGCCGACCACAAAACGACCAGTTACCCCACCATTTTCCCAAACTTAACCCCGACGTTGGCTTACCCAAACCATAAAACGACCATTCACTCCATTTCCCCAACATCGGCCCAACGTTGGACTGCCGACCACAAAACGATCAGTTCCCCCACCATTTTTCCCAACTTAGCCCCGACGTTGGCTGTCCGAACCCATCTATCGACCAATTCCCCACCGTTTTCCCACGTCGGCTTGATGGTGGTTTGCCGACCATCAACCGACCAGTTCCCCCACAGTTTTCCCAACGTCGGCTTGAGGTTAGTTTGCCGACCATCTAACAACCAAAATTCCCCCACGCTTTGCCCACCGCGGGCTTGACGTTGGGTTGCCGACCATCAAACGGACCATTTTCCCCACCGTTTCCCAACGTCGGCTTGACGTCGGTTTGCCGACCATCTAATGACCCATTACCCACAGTTGTATCACACGTCGGGCTGACGTTTGGTTTGCTGACCATCAAATGACCATTTTCCCCATCCGTTTTCCCAACGTTGGACGATGTGGTTGCGACCGCGACCGTGCCGGACGTATCCCGAAAGTAGGCCTGACGTCAGTGCTATCTGGGTATAAATGCCAAATTGACAAAAAATAACACATGACGGGAACAATTGGTCATATCTAAGAGCCAAATAAAGATGTGACTTTTCCATTGGGTGTCATTTTAAATCTTAAATTTGCCAGATTATGACTGGTGTTGTGTAACAATCTTCAATTTCAAATTTGCAATATTCCTGGTACTGTTAAAGATGGTCCACAAATAGTGGATGCGATTATGCATTATGATATAATTTACAGTGGAAGTACACAAATTGACTGGCCAAATAGGCAGTTGGCCCATTTTCTCATCAGGTGGGGTCGTAAACTATATTTTAGTCTTGCGATCATTATCGGTTTGTGAAAGTCATTGGGAATGGCTTAGTGTCAGGATTAGTTTGAGCTGTGTAAGCTGAGCGGGGCCTTTGATCCTGATATGTGACACTCTAAGAATGGTTTGCTTTGAGGCTTGTGGGGATGCGGAATCGGGGTTTTTTTTTTCACCCTGCTCTTATTCGGAAACTTGCATGCTACAATGCTAAAATCGTACATGTAATCTACATGGGCCCGATGGCTTAACATCCTCTGAAAGAACGATGCTTTGTAATCCATTTGCCCAATTCCAAGTGAAACCATGGAGGAGAGTGATGTTCTGATTTTAATTCATAGCTGATATGCAGACCAAATCCAGAATTGAGTACCTGTAGAAATCCCCAGCAAGTGTCCCCACCGGGATTTGAACACAGAAAATGTTATTGCCACAGGCAAGCACAATAACCACTGCATCCACACTCTCCCACCAATTGGATTTTTTTTACATACAAAATAGTGGGTGACGGTCACACTTAACTGGGAAAGCTAAAGTTTTGTTGTAAATCTTCAAAATCTATATATTTATATTTTGACAAAATAAATGCTTGGAATGCCCTCAGAGGCCTCACAAATTAGTAATTTTCCAGCAGGGATGGCACTAGGTTTAAAATAAGGGGCCATTAAAATTACTCTGGCCATCCTAATATTTGGTACCCCCTCATGAAGGAAATAACAGCCCCCTAAATTTGGAATTTCTGCTGAGTCCCATTAGAGATGAATTTTTATCAATATACTGGTGTTGGTAGTTCATTGAACTCCAAGAAAAACACTACGTCTTGTAGTGTAGTGATCATGCATGTGTACTGCTGAGAGAGAGAGCAAGACTCCTAAGGCATGGAGACAAATGCTGCATAACCAAGCCTATGACTGTCTTATTTTATTAAATAAATTGAAAAATAAATTCAATCAATTTGCCAATTGTGAATTCCAAATTTTTCAGCTCAGTACTAACCATTTGTTTTATCGCAGAGTAGCTTAAAAGCCTATTTAGCATACAAGTTTGAAAACTTTAAGGAGAATTTTGTGAGCTGTAGGCTCTCCCCTTCAACTTAGGAGCTGTCATTTTCTTTGGAAGGGAGTTTCAAATATTGAGATAGCCAAAGTTATTTTTATGACCAATTTTAGCTTTTTGGTCATTTCCTCGATGTTACTGTTTTTTTTATATGGTTTGATATTTTGTTAACCATTTGTATATTCTGGTCATGGAAAATAAAGGAATTTGTATATTATCCCTTTATAGATTACAGCCTGATGTCATGATCCCCTCCTGCATCTGAGGTAGATCAGTAAAACAATAAATTTGAGATGCTATCTGAGGCTATTTTAAAAATATTTGGAGTCCATGGAACATGACAAACAAATGACCCTCTATTTTCAGGGGCGTGACCCAGGCCACCCCAGGTGGCGCACCCAGGTATTATGCCAAACTTATTAAAATATGGCTTTCTTTCTTTTTAGCCTATTTTACCTATAGTACAGGACTAATTTTGGGATGTCAAAAAACACGGAACCCCAAAAGTTGGGAACCCGCTACAAAGAAAATAATGGCATAAAACTAAAAGGGTTGTCTATGGCATGTGAACTTTGACCATTTAGCTTGTTGTTCAAAAACCTTTAAACTTGCACAGTAGTTGGTTACAATCAATCAAGGACAAATTTTGCAAAATTGTTATCCAAGAAAGAAAATCTCAAGTCTCTTTCAACGTTTTAAATTGACAATGTTAAATGGATATTCTTAAAATAAACACACGAACCTCCTCCGTGAAGAGTTTTAAAAAAAATGAACCACGTTGGATCATGCTTTGAAGTATTTAAGTACAAGAAGATTTGCAAATGGCTGCAAAGCAACATGTTATTTCCAATGCTTTCTATGGGTTAGATTCACTGTCACTCAAGAACGCAACTCACAGATTTTAAGAGGGATCGAATATTCGCACAAAGAGAGGCAATTTTTACATTGCAGATGTCATCCAGATTCTTGAGCACTGAGGTCCAAAGCGGACATGTCACACATTGATAAAGGAATTTATCAATGAACAAATTATGGCATGTGGAGTAAGGCATTCAAGCCATGGATATCATTCCAAAGCAGGTCTATTCAATTTGTTAAGCAAGTTCAAATTTAAGGTCCATTTCCTTAATGGGAGGGAGTAAAAGCGGATCATGCACTCAAAAACTGTTGCACGATGGGCCACTGTTGGATCAAGTCTGATTGATTTTGCGTGGCAACTTTGATTATCCTTCGAAGGAGTTTGCCACTTTACATGAATGGATTGTTTCCACTGTCTGTGATGTTTTGTTCACTGCTGTAGGCATACATGATGGTCACTTTGATGATGTTCCTCGGACCTATATCACATGGTTTCGAATGCCTTGGCATAGGAGGACATGATAACTAACAAGAATGCTCATGGAATCATTGATAATTTAGATGAAAATTTTCCCAAAAGGATATCTATTGATCCATAAGCACGTGAATGTTTACAGGTGAACCATGCCGTGCATTCTTTATCTCCACCCTATCAAATATAACATTCGGCTATCTCCATAAACCTTTAAGATAAGGTTAAAATATTCTTTTCCCTCAAAGATGTGCAAGAGTATTTTACAGTGCTCATTATTTGTTTTACTGAAAAATTTTGACTTATTGTTTTTAATATGTGGGAGAAAGGGTTAGTTAATCATATTTTTAAAATGCAAATATCAACGTACGTTAAACAGCTCAAGGCATTGTGCGTGATGTGGCCAGCCATTAAAGGGTGTCAGCACATCAGAAGAAAAAACACAATACCAGAACGATTTATTGCCAAGAGCTTGATTTCAGAAAAGGAGGAGGAAACGCACCACTACCCAGAGAGGAAAAACTACAGAATAGTATGGATCAAGAAACCAAGATTCACAAAGCCGCAAACATGAGCCACAACCGGGAATCGAACCCGAGACCTCATGGTTGATGTTGATTGAAAGGGAGGAAAGATAGGCGCGGTCATCCCATATATACAACAACATAAGAAAGCTGATAGACTGATGTATAGAATGCCTGCATTAGGTAGAAGGGGAGGGATTAGACCCCCAAAATTAATATTTTTTCAAAATTGTTTTTTTACATTATTCAAAAGGGACACCATTTGTCTCTTTAAAACATAATTTTGATCCCATTCAACTTGGAACATCGGTTCGATCGTTATCGTAAATTCTAGTCACCGTTTTGATGTAATGCTTGCCTCAAAAAATAGAAAACAAAAGGAAATGTGTTCGGTAGTGGCGCAAATGTCTTTTGTTCTTATTTTTTCCCACCAGCTATTTTTACACATTTTTACTTTAACATCCGTTAACTTCAAAATGGAATATAGGTAAGTCTGCAAGTCAGTATCAACATTTCTAAATTAGGTAACGTGATAAATCTGTTTTTCAAAATTGCTATTTATGAAACATAAAAATTGTTTAAAAATTTGCATTTAATGATGAAAATTAAGTCGTTCTAGACTTTAAAAGTGTTTTTCTTGTATTACATTTTTCATGAGTTTGCGATCTTTAAAAAAAATGTGCAGGCAAAACTATACACCCCTACTAGAGGTGAAACTTTGCACAAATGATCGTTAGACCAAGAGCTGTGATTTGGTCTAACATCAATACACTAGAGTTTGAAATTTTTCAGTTTTGGTCAGATGTTCCAAAATTCATGTGTGTCAAATCATATTTTGGTGTACCCTACCCCCTCTATATGTGGGATGTTCTTTAAGTTAGACCAATGCATAGATCTTTTCAAAAGCTTTTAATTTGAACCTCGATCAACTTTCTGTGACATTTTATTTTGCGGAGCTACATTTTTCAAAACCTGTGTAATTTGCACTAATTAAATATGAAAATTAGCTAATTAATATGCAAGACATTTGAAATTGCATGGTTTTTTTAGTACTTTGTGATACACGTTAGGATTACCCCAAGACTAAGTTTCTATCATGTTTCTTAAGAAAAAAATGTCAATCCCTCCTCTTCTACCTTAAAGGAAGCCATAGAGAGCATGTTTCCTGGCTATGAACAACTTCAGAAGTCTCCCTTTTAGCACCATCTGTCACCCAAAACAAAAACAAAATAAATTAAACATCCTGTATCCATTTTTTGAAAACTCACAAGTTTGATTTTCAAGACAATTTTTTTAAAGCCTAATAACACATTTTTTTTATTTGACTGGACGATTTTCCTCATAAAGAAATCTGTAAATGTAGCAACACATATTTATGTGTTTGCACACCTTACTTGCAAACCTACACATTGTTCTGTGGGCCGACCTTTTCATTATACTAAAACAACCATTCAATTTGAGTGAAACTTTTACATTGAGTTTTGCTGAGCCTCATTCTTTAAAGGGCCATGGTCCGGTCACTGAATAGCCTCGTCTGCAGAACCCCATATTTTTCCGGAAGTGGTCAACATTATGGTATCAGAAGAAAGCTACTATTTTTCTCATTTATCCTGTGAAATCTTTGGGCTAAAGGATGTTTGGTTTGGAAGTTACAAGCAAAAATGTGCCCTATTTTGGTTGACCAATATTACAAAGTACTCTATGGGTCTTATAAAATCATGTTTATAGATCTAACATTAAAATGGATTGAAAAATCGGCGCAAAACTCTACAGATGGGGTTTTGGGGTGAAGGCCATTCTATCAAGATGAAAACTTTGTATACTTCAATCGGTCCATCCCCTTTAATTCAAACATGATAAAATAATATGTTGAAATCTCTGTGTAATGAATGTTTTAAAGCAAAATCTACAGCTGTGAGAGTCATGCCAACTAATTTTGTCAAATCACATAATAAAGTGTATATTAGCCTTGACTTACCCACTCATGCTTCAGTACATGAGCTCAGTAATACTGCAAACGGAAATATTTTCGTAAGCAGAATTTTTGCGAGTGGAGACAACAGGACATTTTCGTGTTGTGCTAAATTCACGATTGACCATCACAGTGCTTACTTTTGTTGTATGTTGAAAACATTTCAGGAGGTGTTATTTTTGCAGTTGAAGTTTTATTTGTGAAATTAAACCCTCAAAAAAATTTCCCTGTTTTACAGTATTGGAACGTCATTACAAACGATAATTGCCCAAGGCTGTTTGACAGCACTATTTATTATAAAAATGATCAATAATTGCATATGCAATTGACACAAATAAACCATAATGATTCATTTTGACAACCAATTGCCAATGCAAATATAGGGTGACCACCCAAAAATACAAAGTAAGACCAATTTATTAGCATTATCATCATGGGTTGCTTTTTTGGCACCCTGTTTACCTGCCTATGACTACTACATTAATCTGCCCTATGACTACTACATTAATCTGCCCAAATTTGTTAAGAAAATTGGTGGAGGGGTAACCGGAGGAGAGTGTATAAAAAGGAGAGGAATGAAACGGAGAGCGCTATGGTTCCCGAGGCAGCGGGTGTGGTAACTAACATTAGTGCTATTTTGCTGAGGGGCTCGAAGCAATATAGATGATGTGACATTTGTTTATGTTTATGGCGCCCCCTGTTGGTGTAAGAGAGAAACTGGCAGGCAAAAGCACCTATACTTTGCGTGGGGAAATTCTGTTTTTTGCTGTAACTTTTGTTTCAAATTAAATAATACTAACTTTCTTATCAAGCATAATAAGCTAATGCTACCAGCTGCATTTTGTGACTAATTTAGATCAGGAAAGATTCTGCAAGTAATTTATAACCAGATTTTATGTGGTCTGTCACAGAAACTACTGTAATATTTTGCCTGCCAGAAAACAACAGAGGGCGTCCTGAATGTCAACAAGTGACGTCATAGGTCACATCATCTATAGCACTAATGTAGTCACCGAGGGACCATAGTTTTAAGCCAGAGACTTGAATAGAGTCAGTATGTATTTGTTTTATATACTTCATTAATAAATTTCCAGTTAACAATGAAAAAAATTATAATTTTTGCATTTTCATTCAATAAATTTCACATCAAACAATGCATCTCTGTGAATGAATGTGGTAGTAAGCATGCAATCCACTACGTGCAAATGCAGACGCGCTACGCGATCACATTAAGTTACGCGAATTAAGCGCCATAAATAGTACCTCTGAGCCGTAAATAGTACTTCTGAAAAATGAACTATTTACGGGTGGGCGTGGCTTAGGGGTACTATTTATGGATGGCGCCGATTTCTTGCTGCATAGTTGAACTAAGTTTAATCATGTGATAAAGTTTCAACCAATAAACAATCTTAAATTTATTAATAAAGTATATAATATAGAGTTTCCACTGTTGGGGGAATTACTTTATTTTGCATGGTTTTGCCACAGGCATGGAGAGCCTTAAAATGGCAACAATAAAATGGCAACAATATAAATGAGAGCATTTACAGTTCAAATCTTTCTGCACAAAACAATGCCTTGCAAGAGGTGAATGCCTTGTTTTGCAACACCTTCATTTATTCCAATGCCGCTTCGAGGCTCTGTAGACCTGAAAATGGCAAACCATACAAATGGTAAATAACATGCAGCCCGAAATATGGTCCTTTTTTCCTGCCAGACCTAAACTGTTGATTGGATTAGCTGTCAAATGTGCCAGAATTCTTGAATCTTGTGAATACTAAATGTCCAAAATTGATGTGGGGGTCAGGCAGCTGTGTCCTGTCGAGGTATTAATGGACACTCATAGCACTCACATCTTATCACTCACTGCAGCACCGGTTTTTAGCATCCATATTTATTGCAAGCTGACAATCTCCCTCAGAATACTTTAGAACACTTGATTTCACAAGAAATATATTTTTGTGAATTCTCACAATTCGGAATACAGTGTGCTGTCAACGATTGCCTTGGAGAGGCAATGTTTTCCCAATGCATCATGGGAAAAAGTTAACAGCCAGAGCCCACGTAATACAAATATATAATTTGCTTTCTTTCGATCACACAAACTCTTTCGTTGAGCTGTTTTCAACATAATAATCACACAACTTACGTGTTAATCCGGTGGAAGTTGGACGGCTATATGTCGACTCGTCCCTTACGGTCTATAATTGGACCAGCAAGGGTACCACTGGCAGCGCACCACCATATTGCAAATTACGAGAATTTCATGAAGTTTTTGGTTAGGTTATCCAGAAGAGTTCCTTACATCACATGTGGAAGGTACAACTGGATTATATACACTAGCGGGAGGCCCGCGCGAAGCGCGGGCCCCCGCTAGCTGAGTGAACGGGAGCGATCACTGAAATGGAAGTGATCACTGAAATGGAAGCGATCACTGAAACAGAAGCGATCACTGAAGGAATGATGCCCTGTCTTTCCTGTAGTTCGCATTTGTAATTTCTTAAATTTTGCACTCGCAACCGGAATTCTCACAGGTTTTATTTTTCCTATTTTTGTCTTTTAATTCATCCTACCCTGTGCCGGGACCCTGTGTTCCAGCACTTATTATTCTACTTTTGTTAACATAACTCCTCAAACTCCAGTATAGTTCTATCATATCCGTAGTAGTCATTCCAGCTGGTACGTATTGTGTCAAAATAAAAGGGATCAGAAATTAAAGGTATCAATCTCGCGTAATTCCCGTCAGTTAACACATTCTTCATCTTCTACTTAAAGCTTCACGGGCCATGGCATCAGGATTGCAAAAAAAAAAAAAAAAAAAAAAAAAAAAAAAAAAAAAAAAAAAAAAAAAAAAAAAAAAAAAAAAAAAAAAAAAAAAAAAAAAAAAAAGGTTTGCCAGCCAGTCAGGGAAAGATCCATTCGGAGCAGAGTCGTAGCCAGCATAGAAATATGTTTCGTTTGATGTTGTTTTGATGAGGGTATGCATGAATTACAGCAGGCAGAGCCGTATAACAATAAAAATATGCTTGCAGTTGATGTAGGTTGATCTAGATTCCCCCATCCCTGCTCTTCAGATTAGCGATGTGACTCAAAAAAATAAAAAATAAAAAAAAAATCGGGTCAATCGGTGAGCGAAGCTAGCCGGATTTTTTGTCGGTAGTACATTACATGTCTCCAAAGTCCTAGCTACGCCAATGATTAAGGGAAAATTAGCCATGTCCCCCCCAAAAAAAGGTCCAGGGCACGTCACTGATTATTAAGGCTTATTAAGGCCCTTATTGAAACATACCGTCTTTTATTACTCTCTCCTGGCTCTCTCTCACACCCATAAATCCTCTTATCATAACTCCCCCGTGTCGTGCAAGGAAAGTTGAAGAATAAACTTACTAAGGTGTCCGTAATCTTCTGTGTCCGTAAAACTCTCCCGTGCAATTGTGACCGGTCCGCCATGCATGCAGGGGCCATGCAGCGACAACTCCCCGTGTCCTCACATTTATGTCGTGCAAGAAACGTTGAAGAATAAATCCATATTGTTGAAGCTCAACCCGTGCAACTTTGACCGGTCAGCCGTGTAGGGGCCATGCAGCGACAACCAAAGCAAAATATCTTCCCCGGTTGCCCCAACAAAAATTTATGCGTACACACGCCCGTAGCAACGTGCCTCTGCGTACACACACCCGTAGCAACGCGCCTCGTGTACGCTGTCGCATCACGCAGTCCGCACGCTGTTACTACACAGTGCTACTATCGGTTAACTGAAAATTGCGTTGCCACAACGTTGCGTCAGTGATGGATTTGACCATTTTCTGTGGTTTTTAATAATTTTTCCTTGGTAACGTCATCGATTTTGAGAAAAGCTCTCCGGCAAGACACTGTAGAACTATAGGTGGTGAAAATTTGGCGAATGTTGAAGAAAAACTGAAGGCGTGATCTAGGGACAAACATATATACATACATGGATTTCTTGAATTATAGTAAGATGCTTCCAATGTGGGTATTGAATTTATTTGGAATAGCCATTGGATCATGATCAATTCATGGAGGTACTGCATGTGACACTCATGCATTGATTATGATTTGACCATGACTGTAAATAAATACACTACCCTTATATGGGAAGCACAAATCTAATTGCCTTCTACATGTGTATATATATATAGGTGGCTGTATGGAATTGCCCAAACATCACATTCACAAAATGAATTTCCACAAATTTCCACAGAAGCAAGTGAAGGAGGAGAGTAGGAGGGTTGAATTGAGGTTAGAGGATGCATTGAATCTGGTGAAGTGGAAGGAGGGAGTAAGGGTGGTTACTGCGAGTGTGAGGTGAATCCAGCCACCCTGTTCACGAGTGAGAAAAACCAGATTTAAAACTTTGGATTTACTACTACTACTGTCTTGCATGATAGAAGGGAGGACGGGCTGGTGTAGTGGCTCATCCACTCGCCTTTCACCAATGTGACCCAGGTTTCAATCCCCTGTGGAGCCTGTGTTTTATGTGAATTGGTTGCCAATCCACGAAGACAAAACCAGATTTAAAACTTTGGATTACTACTACTGTCTTGCATTGATAGAAGGGAGGACGGGCTGGTGTAGTGGCTCATCCACTCGCCTTTCACCAATGTGACCCAGGTTTCAATCCCCTGTGGAGCCTGTGTTTTATGTGAATTGGTTGCCAATCCATACTCGTCCTCGCAGGTTTTCTCCGAGAACTTCGCTTTCCTCCTACATCTAAAATTGGATTTCTTTCCATAAAGCCTTCCTTTTCGTTCTGGATTTACTCGTTGTGTTGTAGCTCCCTAAGGCGCTCCACAGCGGCACCCTGAGCACTTAAGGTTGATTTGTCGCGCATTACAAGAATTACATATGATTATTATATTATTATTATGATTAAAGAAACTCATGAACATTTTTATTTCCACACAAAGGTTGCTCTCTAAACCATTCATAAAAAATTCTTACTGCAAAATAATTTGTTTGACAGGACATGTGTAAAAGTAATTGATTAAGATTTTCATACAACTTTTTTCAGTGAGCTGTTGATTGCAAATTGCCTGAAAGGAATTATGACGTTAGCGTTTTATAGATCAATCAATCAAAATAACATTCAGAAATCAATTATGTTTACAGGGCATTTTAACAGGAAAGATAATAATCTATAGAAGGCTCTAGAGTATAACATTTTATGCAGTTTTATTGCAAAAAATGAAAGAAATCCATAAAGGTTGTGCTGCTTTTGAAAACGAGCAACAGTCAATGTAATTTCCGATCAGAACATGGAGTAGATTTTTTAATCGAAGAATGGAGAACATATGGAAGATAATGATGTGAAATGGTTAGGGGCAAATCTGATGAGAGCTTTAATGTCGGTTTGTCAGCAGTAATTGAGCTGCATTTAGTATTGAACAGGCAGCCAGTAAAATTTATGAAGCATACAAATCCTGCGATCAATTTTGTCTGTGTAATGATCCTTGCATCAATTATGTTGTGGGTACAGGTGTGGGTATAGGCTGTAGAAGACAAAGGCAAGAATCTGGAACTTAAAGGTGCATTCTTTGATTCCAGCACCTTCTGTTTTATTCATTGTTGACTAGATTTCCTTGAGAAAAGCTTATTCACAAAATTTTAGTTAATTCGGACGTTGAGGTTTTGTGTTATGAGCAAATGGTTGTTTCCCACGGTCCCATGGGCCACTCTACTGCAATTTCTGTTCGTTTACAGGCAGAAAATGCAAAATTGCAAATTTCTTAAGATTTTGTAAGATTAGGTACACTAGGATTACTAAAGTTAAAGATTCAGATGATATAAAGATCTCAACTTTTTAAAGGTAAATTGGGGGGATGAGGTTGTGGATCACAAAATGCCCCTTTAAAGTTTCACACCAATATTTCAACCCATTTTCATTGAAAAATGAGGGCGTCCTCCTCAGGAATTCTCTGAGTCAGCATTTAAAACCGAAGCCATAATCAAATGTGGCAGATAATACTGTACAAGACTTTTTTGATAAGTGTTTATTCCTGCTAAAAGGAGAATGTGGTTTAGATGCTTACCTTTTGGTGCAAAGGGTCCTGGGTTCAAATCCCAGTAAGGCCAATTGCTGGGTACTCAATGCTGGATTTAATTTGTATAAGTCCTATTGGTTAAAACCAAAATTGCTATCTCTCCATGTTTCATTATGAAGTGGGTAAGTGAACCATGAAGCATCTCATCCTTTTGAGGGGACATCGAGCTGACAGTCCCAAGTACAGAGTCATACCTGTACATGTCATGAAAACATTCCATCCTTTGGAGGGAACACCGAACTGACAGTCCCAAGTACAGTGAGTCATACCTGTACATGTCATGAAAGCGTAACATCCATTGGAGGGGACATCAAGCTGACAGTCCCAATTACAGAGAGTCATACCTGTACATGACATGAAAGCGTAACGTCCATTGGAGAGGACATCAAGCTGACAGTCCCAAGTATAGCGAGTCATACCTGTACATGTCATGAAAGCATAACATCCATTGGAGGGGACATCAAGCTGACAGTCCCAAGTACAGAGAGTCATACCTGTACATGACATGAAAGCGTAACGTCCATTGGAGGGGACATCAAGCTGACAGTCCCAATTACAGAGAGTCATACCTGTACATGGCATGAAAGCGTAACGTCCATTGGAGGGGACATCAAGCTGACAGTCCCAAGTACAGAGAGTCATACCTGTACATGACATGAAAGCGTAACGTCCATTGGAGAGGACATCAAGCTGACAGTCCCAAGTATAGAGAGTCATACCTGTACATGACATGAAAGCGTAACGTCCATTGGAGAGGACATCAAGCTGACAGTCCCAAGTACAGAGAGTCATACCTGTGCATGAAAGCATAACATCCTTTGGAGGTGACATGGATTTCCATGAATATAATCTGAACCAGAATAAAAAATGCATTTTTTTTGTGAAATAGTCCAACAACTAGTCTTGGTCAAGTGATTTTTGGGTTCGGCTTACCCAAATAACACAGGTCATTTTTGAGCACCACCCTCAAAAGCCCTTGAAATGTGCTTTAACCTATACAGAATCTAACAGGTGGAAATGGTTAAGTCTGATATTAAGGTTATACCCCACTAACCTGGCTGCCGTAGGATCAAAATCTGGGTGGACTACTTTCCTTGCATGCATTCTGGAAAAAGTGCTTTAACAAATGTCTGAAAATGCACTAGTTTTATATTAAGCAAGTGATGAAATTTCATGATTGCCATGGTAGACTGGTTGTGTTTTCCTCAACTAAGCGGCATAAAGGACAGTGAATTTGAGGCAATTTACTCCGCTGTCATCAATTTCACATTGATTTGCAAATTACTAGCTTTGGCGGCTATAGAGAATTTTGGGTTGCCGGTCTGACATCGGGCGAGTTTGGTGATTCGTAACTAAAAATTTTCTGGTCATCATATGTTCAAAATTTTGTTATTTGGTGATTTTAGCTTGTACTTTTTTGGTGATATTGTTGTATTTCCTCTGTGAGGTTTTAAATGTGAAAGAAACATGCTCAAAGTTGCCATTTTTCCCTACTCACTACTGTGTATAAGTGAGTTAGTGGTGTGTAACCTTAAATACTGTTGTGTTTTTAAAATTTTACTACTGAACATTCCACCAGCATTATTTTAGACAAATTTCTGGTATATACAAGTAAATGTTGATGAAAAGTTGAGGATGAATGTAGTGCACTGTAATGTAACCTTAATCCCCTGAATTGAAACAATTATTTTGTAGATTTCCCCTGTGGATTTGATGTCAGTCTTTTTAAACTTTCATAGCCATCCGTTGCTTTCTGATATAATTAGGTTATCTATTGCATCAACTAGACTAGACAGTTGTCTGTTGAGATAAAGGTTGACATTTTAGAAATTTTGCAGGACTGTAGTCTGATTGAGTACAGGGATGCTGCCAAGAATCTGCCAGTAAAACCTAGATATATCCCAATTTTCATTATTAGGCCAAGAAAAAAAACCAAGTTTGTCTCAGAAGACCGCGCGCATTTTGTTTAAAATTGGCTTTTGACCGCATAAGTTTTTTTTTTATGTTTTACTCACTTTAATTTTTTTTTGTAAAAAATTTCAGGAAAAAAATGAAAATTTTGAAAAAAGTGGGCCAAAAATGCATTAAAAAAAAGAAAAGAAAAACCGTATTTCGCATTAGCATTTTTCTAAATAAAAAATGCATTTCGCATTAGCATTTTTCACATTTCTTCTGAGACAAACTTGTTTTTTTTTGGGCCTTATCATTATGTTTGTATGGATCCAAGTGTGGGAAAATATTGGATCCACTGAAACATAATAATGATAAAATTGGATGATTTCCACATAATATTTGGTCTTGCTCTGAGTTTTAAAATATTTAAAGAGATATTATTGCAATTAAATGCTCCACCAGTAAATGTGGGCTCAAGACTCATCTTTGTTGCACACAGATAGACCTCTAATGACCTCATGTGACCTTTGACCCCATTTGCAAACCATGTTGGCAGACAAAATGCATGAAAATAAATTTAAAAAACAGCAGAAGTCGCTTTATTTTTATTTTTTTTTCAATATTTTCAACTATACCAAACAAAATTTTGTTTACATGAATGAATGTTTCAGTGTTTCTTCAATCCTTCAAGCAAATGCTTTAAATTAAGTTTTGACAGTTTTTTGTCATAAAAATTGAAGGAAAAAAATATGAAAAGCAAAAAATAACTTATACATTTTTCCGAGACTTATGTGGGCTGCAAAACGAATGTGTGCATCAGCTTTTGAAACAGGCTCTTTTGGGGTTAAGCCTAAGATAGGCTTACAGAAATAGTCTTCCATTTGTTTTTCTGTCATGGCAGAGTGATGCCTCAGTGTATGTATAGGATAAGGCATTAGTGGAGTGCATTCGGGGATATAATTGCATGCTGGGAGGCATTAATAAATTAACATATGCATTAGCGGGGCCACTGTGAGCACGAGCGCTTTAGCGCGAGCGCTCACAGTGGCCCCGCTTATCCATATATTACTTTATTAATGCCTCCAAGCATGCAATTATATCCCCGAATGCACTCCACTAATGCCTTATCTGTCATAAACCACATGAGCATTATTTTATACACCATCAAAACATAAATACAATATTAATAACTCTTTTCTGATATATTTTGGAGAACTTTAAAAAAAAATTATAACTAGAAATACGTAGTTCTACGAACTTTCCACAACACTGGGTTGACTTGCATAAAGCAGCAAGCATTGGGAGAGAAGGTGTGAAAAGTTATACAATGTAGTACTGATTGAAACTTCCATGAGTTACCAGCTTAATAATAGGTTAGCTTTTAACATAATTGCTATGATTACAATTGAATGTAGCGATTACACATTAGTCAATACTTACTTCGCCAATCGGATTTGGATGAATAAGCGCAGTCGATTTACATGCCGATAATTATTCATTAAGTTCTTAATGTATCGCATCTATTTGTATAGGTCAAATCGGGGTCATTAACACCGCAGATTTTAAAATAGGCAATTGTAGGACCTACTGCCGTTAAAATTTGCTTGTTTTTAACACCATAGAAATAAGATTTCTATTTTAAGGTATAGACTCTGTAGTGAGTGTCAATCTGATTCTTTCCCCATTCGTAAAGCCACATAACCTGGGAGGTTGTGGTAATGAACGTTCTGGCCTTGGTATTATTGTATTACCATGGCAAGTGAACTGTTCAAGCGCTTTCACTTGAGGGGGAAGTTAAAGCATGCGTGCTGGCGTGCATTATTAAATTCTATTGTTTAATAATGCACGCTTGATAATGCACCCCCTGATAATGCATGCATGCATATTTAAATCATGTCATAATGCACGCATGCATATTCAAATCGGGTCATAATGCATGCATGCATATTCAAATTTGAGGTAAGCGTGCATTCGCGAATATAATTTTACGCGAAAACAAAGAAAAAACACTCGAAAATAATGCTCTAGTGGTTTATGGGATATTACATCTTATGTGCAGAGTCATGCCTCTGTGCATAGAAGACATACTTGCATCAATCAGAGACATTTCATCCTGTAAGTATGAGACAGTCACATCTGCAATAGCTGCCTTTTGTCACTTGAGTTTAACTCACTCTTATCTACCAGCTGATGGGCTGAAATGAATACCAACTCATTTATTAAGCCAATCGATAACATTGTAAGAATTACAGTATCCTTAAAAAAGCCAGGGCTATTCATTTAAAAGAGCTACTTTAAATGGTTAATGATATGAATAGATCATATAATTGGCCAATAAGAAACACTGTTTGAAAGACAATGGTGTCTATGGAGTTAAAGGGACAGTGGCACATTTTTGTACGTAGGGTGCCCTCACTTTTTCTCAAAACAGGTTTTTGCATGTTTGTATTGCTTTTACATAATGTTAATCCTCGCCTGCAATGAATGTCTAAAACAGATTTTTTGTGTGTAAATCCAAGTAATTTTGTAATAAAACCACTCTAAAATGGTTTGATTCCAATGTCTTAGGTTGCACAACTGACACGCAAGAAAATACACTTCAGAGTTGTTTCAATTTTGGTGAAAACCTTTCAGACTGATCCATGACCACCTTATTAATGTTATCATTGACCAAAGGTTCTCAATTTACAAGTTGTATGTAAATTTAACTGTTACAATGTAGATCTTTAGACTTAAAATGAAGTGAAAAAGCTGGAAATGACCAACTGACTTTGGTTTGAAATTATGGCCTTCCGAGGTGGCTATAATAATATTCCTTGGTCTAAAACTGTTTTAGCATTCAATGCTAGTCCCAATCTATGCATTTCAATTATTTTAAGGATTTTTTATTTTGCTTGAAATGTGTCTGTATCTTTTTAAGTACGGTCTTATGACATTATTTCTACAGGTTCTACAGATGATTCCTAATCCTAGTTGCTTGAGGCAGCATCAAAAGTTGCTGACTTTGGAAAGAAAGATTTTACAACAGTTCCAGGCTTCTATTACACATGCCTTAAAGCGACACTGGCACATTTTCACAAAATATGAAATTTCTTCAATTTGCTCTCAAATGATAGTCTAGGCCATTGGAAGAACAGAGATATATTTTACACATAAAAATAACATACCCAAAACAGATAGGGACATTGATATGAGGATAAAGGCATCCAGGTAATTTGTAGGCCAACTTTTAAGTTTTCCATAACTTTAATCAACAAATGTGTATATTGCATGAATATTTTTGACTCGTACTCACTGATATTAAAACCACAAAGGTTATAGACCGATCAGACAGTGTGCATAGCGTGGGAAACATGCATACAGCGTGCGTGTTCTTGTGTTAAACACCATTTTCGTCGTCTGCTGAATTTAATGTCGCCGGCAACGTTAAATTATAAAATCATTCTGTTTACCATAAGGAAGCTGATTTGGTCTTAATCATTCGGGTGAGGGCTTTTGTATATAAAAGCCTTACAACCATGCAAAAATATTGATTTTTAAAAATCTTGAGGGCGCATTATTTTTCAAATGTGCCAGTGTCTCTTTAATACACATATCTTAATACATGACATAAGGCAGCTATTGGTGATAAAACTTTCCTACACTCATTACAAGAGTCAATCTGCCCCTGCACTGATGAGAGAAAGGTGAGAACAAGCATGAAGCTATTAAGTTCAGCACCATGTTTCTTGCAAGTTTTCTCTTCTCTGTATATGCAAGGTCAAAACCAAAGTTTAAGAACAGGGCAACATCACGATGCAGTCCTCACTCGGAAGTATTGCTTTCAGCAAATTTGTTTAGATTCACAAGTGCCAATACAATTTAAATTTACAAACTACAATTGATTTCTAAATTAATTTCATTCCAAACTGATATACAAACTCTATCAAATTTAAAGTAATATGTATTTTTATGGATAATTTTACTATTACAATTAGATTCAGTACATTGAGTACATTGATATAAGCAACATTCACATTACAATGCTCCTCAGTAACAAATATTCAGGAGACAATTATTATTACAAAATCACCCATTATAAGACAGTTATTCATTCTTAACTCAGTGGTTTTGGACATCTTTAGCTAAAGGTGAAAGGACCCCTTATCAATTTGTTGTCATACTGTCTTGTCTGTCTGTCTGTATAATGATCAAATGCTCTGTTCTTGGAAGAATTTTGGTGAAAATGTGGGTGAGATATAGATGTGGTCATCAAAGTTGGTGCATCTAGGGTCATTTGGTGAAATTGTTGAAACGAATGTTTGTATATGTCTGATAGCAGTGGTCATCTGTACTTTGAAATGTTCTCTTCTCTTACAATCTTGTATTTGGGTGAAACTTGGCTGGTATGGTTCTTGGGCAGGTTACATAAGAGGTGGTAAAATATTATGATCATAGGCTATGTAGAGGTCATTGTTAAAATACACACAAAAGAATGCTTTACAGAAATAGATGTATTTTCACAAAAGTTGCTTAGAATAATCCTTGACACGTGGGTCATGTTGGATGTCCACCTGCTTGGGGTCAAATGTCAACTTGGGGTCATTTGGTCATTGTCGGAAAAATACAGCACATTTTTTGAAGAGCACCCCAATTTTAAAAATTTGAGATTTCAGCACATTCGTGTCGGTAATGTCTAGTGAACTATATACCCGCGAATGATAATGCTAAAAAGTGCATATTTGTCTTTAAAGAAGTGATTTTGTAATTATATTTAATGGTGGAGGTAGAAATGTCAAATTTCTGTCTGTCCATTGTGAATATATTGACTTGACTTGCCTTAAAAGGGGCATTTCGTGATCCACAGCCTTGCCCTCCGACTTACCTAAAAAATGTTGAGATTTTTATATCATCTGAACCGTTAGCCTTAGTAATCCAAGTGTGCCCAATCTTACGTGCAAATTCGGTCGCATCTGTAAGAAATGCACAATTTTTGTATTTCCTGTCCGGTAAACGGACCGAAATTACAGCACAGTAGCCTATGGGGCCATGGGAAATGAGCAATTGCTCATAACACAAAACCGCAAGATCAGGATCAGCTCAAATTTTGAGAATAAGCTTTTCTCAAAGATATCTAGTGATCAATGAAAACAACAGAAGGTGCTGAAATCACGAAATGCACCTTTAACCAACAGAACAAAGTTTTAATAAATGAGCATAGACATGCACATGGCTCTATTTCTGTTACAGCTATTTCATATTGGAAGGACATTTCCAGCAGCCACTGAATTATTATTGGTTACAATATTAATTAGCCTAATTACAAGAGTCCTTTTGCGATATATAGACAAGTTCAAGTTTTACCATTCACAGGTATAGTTTACTAGCCAATTACCAATTGCAACTGTGCAAATATCTAAAAATTTTGGGAAAATTGGGGGCACTCTTCAAAAAAATGTGCTGTAATTGCTTTAAATAATTGTGTACTTATAGAGTGATAATTAAAGAATGGCTAAAGTCTGCTAACTCATCCATTCTGTGCCCTTCGAACAAAGTGATCATGAAAACTGAGAACCGTGAAAATTAATTTGTATCCTCATTTGGTAGACGCTAGTAAAACATCAGCTGAGTGTAAAAGATATTCATAATTCTTGATGACTCTCAGGTCTTGGTATTATTTATTTTGTCCATGCATTCAATTCAAGTACCAAATACTTAATTTAAGTACCTCTTATGTTATACACCTCAGAGATGGCCTCACTAATGCTTGTACTCACTTGTGCTTGCATTAGTAAGTGTTAAATGGCCAATATTTTGCTTGAGGTTGTTAACTGCAAGTAAACTGTTAATACAATTTAGACATGGTGAAAATTGTTGTAGCAGATGAAGGAACAGCTGAAGAATTGGTTTTCAGTAATTGTTGTAAAATCAATATGAATCCTTAACAAAACAATCAAACTCTACCAAACTAGCATGGATTAAAGACAACATATACCACTAATCCTACCCTCTGTAGGAATAACATAAGAGAAAGTAAAACTTGTGATTTTGTGTTTTTAATATTTTAAAAAAATGGGCATATGATGGGGCGCAACTTCTTTTGGACAACATGTAGAAAACATGATATGAAAAATTGGACCACCAACCTTTTAACTTTTTTCGCTCTAACACCATAAAAGAAAGGGGTGTCATCCCCTATAGTTAATGACCAATATATTTGTTGTTGTTTGAGTGTTGCGTAGAGCAAAGTTAAGGAGTTTGACGTGTGATTTGTTTACGCGCAAGCTGCTTTACACCTTCGGCATTCTGTTTAGAGCCCAGTCATGGACAAATGGAAGAATTTTAGTTTTGAGGTGCGAAGGTATCATGCGCATATAACGTGGATAACTGTGCGTTTGTTTGCGTTTATTAAAATCGCGCATTTCTATGCCTGCGTTCCTGCTTTGCTTCATGCCGAATGTGGCGCGGATTTTTCTTGCCGCCCAACAAGACGCCCAATTTGAAAAAAGTGTCCAATTTCAGTGGTTTTCGGCATGTAATGGAAAAAGTAAGTCGGTGACCCTCATTTTTTATTTCAAAATTTTAAAGAACGACATCGGGACCTCAACATATTTAGAAATTACAAAATTTTATCGAGAAGTTTTTATTTTGTAGGCGTTCCAAACGTCATATTTTGACTTTTCCCATAGACTTGCGTGGTTTAAAAAGTGACAACATACCTTTTTTGTTTTGACTATAGCTCAAAAACAAAGTCGGTGACCCCCATTTTTTATTTCAGATTCTTAATCAGCACCGTTGTAAATACCATATATGTGAATTCTGGAATATTTTATCGAGTAGGAGTAGATCACTAACACGTCAAACCCCTTAAAGGGATAAGCAGCAATAATGCGAGAAAATAAACAAACGTGGAAATGCATTTTTTAGCTTATAATTCAGAGATAAGTACGTACAATTCCATATAACTACTTAAATGTAGGAACAAAAACACAAAGCAGTGAAAAAAATAAAGTATTTGAGGAAATTTGTCATTCCATCTCCTGGAAATAGATGGTGTCTACAGCTGATTATGGTTCACACCAGTACAGAATAAACAAAGTTCAATAATATTTGTGTTTGAGGTCAAACTGTATAGGTCATGGTGCACAATATAACACTTATAAATCTGGGATATTACAGGTAAAAAAAAAAAAAAAAAGAAAGGCTTTTGTTCTCATAATTTTTATAGCACGTATAAAATGACAGAATTAATAAAGTATTGCCTTGTGAAAGGTACTGCCTTGTGTTTAATACACAGATTTTCTATTTGCAGGTTATGTTAACACATCCACGTCAGTAACAAAAATACCAAAATACAAGTTGTTTTGATGATTTTTTTCAATGTTTGAATCAGCACATAGATGCTGTCCCTTAACTTTGATGTCCTTAGAGTCAAATAATTAATATTTGAGCATTTCATTCAAGTTTTTTCATACATTCAAATATATAATGCTCCTTGTGTCTAACATTTGGGGGGGGGGGGGTATTTTCGTCACCCTTGGTCAAGAAATCCATGGATGAATCATCTTCTCATGGGTACAGTATCAGACCACTAGGTCATTTGGAGTCAAAAATCATTTTGTTATGTTGTGCTTCTTGTGCATCAGAATCCCAGAAAATGTATAAATCTCACATTGGACCTAACAAAATTGCTTCTCATTGACATTATTTGCCATGACAACCAAACGCCGATAGCAAGACCCACCAACCAGAGACCCATACATGATTGTAATAGATTAGGGTTCAAGGTCACATAGTGATTATAGCACATTTAAAAAAAAAATAAATTAAACAAAACAAAAACACACAAAAAAACCCCCACCACAACACCCGCATTTTTGCTTTCCTTCCATGAGTCCCCTGTTCAATTCTGTGGTAGGTGATTACCGGTGGCACTGCCTCCTTAATTGGTCAGGTGCATTGGTTTAGACTGTCCAGTAATACGTCATGATGATTTAAAGGTGCACTGTCCACTGTCAGTGCCAAACCAAGGGTCAAGCAAGTCAAATTATTGTATGGTCACAAAAATTGGTCAGTTTAGTACGCTTTGAATGCCAACATTTCAAGATCATTGGGGTCATCCTAAGGTCAGATCAGTAAAATTGTTTTTGGTCATTTGTAGGTATAAGTCAACATTCCTGCCAAAAATCTGAAGGTCATTTTGAGGTCATGAGGGGTCATCTAAGGTTAAAAAAGTTATTGTATGGTTTGAATTCTTGAACCTGATAGCATTTAGTGGGCTGCCACAGATACCATTGTAGTTAGCCAGGAGAATTTCCAAGTCACTTGCTGGCTTAAGGATGCCAAAATTACTTGTTAAAAGTTGCAGTATAATTAGAATTATACTCTCCAGTGTTCGTTGGGAATAAACAAATGCACATTGAAACACCCATCCTTCAGAAAGATCTTAAGCCATTGGGTCCCATGCATGGAGCGGGCAGACTGTAATGGGTAATATCAGGATGAAAATCAGGACAACAAAGAAGTGAAAATTACTTGCACAAATAGAGAGTGGAATGAAATATCAATTCTTCCTGCCCTTGACCACTATGATTAGCTTCTAATTTCACCTTGAAGAGAGAAGTTAAGTTATTCAGTGACTATCACAAGGGACTGCCATCCGCCTAAGTATGCCCTCAGTAATTGAATGAACTAGGATATCTTGACAGTTGCTTGGTTACTCTCAGTGGGTGGTTTGAATCAATCCCACAATACACCCGTTTTGGGAAATTTCAACCTCAATAATGTCATGTGATCCCAAAAAATCCTATTCTTAACACATCAAATCCAGACATTTATGCTCTTTTTAGCCCACACGCGTTAGACTTACGGATTTTTTTTATGTAGCATTATTATGAATGTCTTGTTGTTCTTAACTTTTGGAACACTTTTTATCCCTAAGTACTAACAGTTGTTTCGTATATACAGATAGCACATTGCAATGCACATGGGATTGTTTCAACACCCCCTCTGGTATTCACGTGGATGTACTGTCAGCACAGTTTGGTACTAGTTAGAGTTGGTTTGTGTTGATAACAACTATCAACCTTCTTTCTTCGAGGATAGTTTCCTGTGATACAAATATCTCTTTTGAAATAATTTCTACCACAGAGCCTTTGTTTCTAGTATTTTAATTAAATTTAAAATGTTATATTATGTCTGTATGTAACTTTGAGAAGATTCCCTCCAGGGGAAAACCCTGAGAATGTTTACAACTTGCAAGAAAAATGGGATTCTCAAATGCTTAGATTGAGAAGGTGTGACCTTTTAAGCCCTTTCTAGAGAAAGCCGTGCTATAACATGCTAGGGATTTTCCAGGTATGATGGGAACATTGTAAAATAATTCTCCAGTATTATGTCATGATTCGAGGCCCGACCAGGAGGGGGTTACTTTTTTTTTGTCAAAAGGGGACATTTTCCCAACATTGCAAAGGGGGGGGGGAATTAATATATATAATAATAATAATAATATACTGGCTTTTATAAAAGCACCATCCTATAAGATCACAGCACTGTTGCCTATTTATTACGCTGCCATAGGAAATCGTCACAATATCGCTTCACCTAGGTTGGCAACTGGCCAAAGTGAACAATCTACAGTACATAGACTATAATATTCCCAAATAAAAGTGATTTGAATATCGTTGGGTTGATGGAGGCAAAGCAAGGATAAAGTGCCGTGCCCAAGTGCACAAACACATGCGCCGCAAGGGGGCTCGAACCAACAACCTTAGGATTTCGTAAGTGGGCCATCTTATCCCTGGACCACTGTGCCCTCATATTGGGTGAGCGGAGACTTTTTAGAATTTTATACCAAAGTTACCTTTTTCGACAAAAACAACAGATCCTCTCTTGTTTTGCCCTCCTTGGTAGCCTCTTTTCAGGTGGTGTTCGGGCTTTTGCAATTTGGGGAGGGCTTTTTGGACGGGGGGGGGGGGGGGCGTCCCCCAACCGCCCCTACCCTGGTTACGGGCATGGTATCATGGAAAATTGCAAAATAGGTCCTTCCCAGTATGAGTCATGAATATATTCACATAATTGAAAGCTAGACTTTACTATTCTTTTCATATGAATGAGAGCCGCTGTCCGTCAGTTCCCGTTCGTCTGGATAAGAAGGTTAAACCCACGTTTGTAGAATTCATTTATGGAGTCCGTAGGGACGACAATGATTTGTAAACTTGGTGGAAAGGAAGGGGTTATGAGTTCTCGAATTCTGATCAGAGTTTGGGCGTTAAATTATGCTAATTAAGGATCTAATTTGCATAATTAGGAAAAGTTTCTCCAAGGTTGTTACAGTTTTCTGGAGTTCCGTAAGGCATATAATGATGTTAAACTTGTTGGCAAGGAAGCGGTGGGCTGAAGAGTTCTCGACCTGATTCGATTTTTGGGCGTATTTCGGGCCAAAAAATTGACTATGCAAATGAGCTAATTTAATATGCAAAATCAGCGTAATTGCTATATTTGAAACAGTACATCGGATACTCAAAATCCTTCGCTGCAGGAAAGCCTTATCAGGTGCACATCTTTTGGCAATTCCAAGTGTGGGATAGTACATGTGACTATGTATGCAATGAGCTTAATTAAATATGCGTAATTGCTGTCTTCTGAAATGGTTACGAGGATAGGCAAACATTCCTTCGCTTACATGAGACTCTTGCCATAGGGGAGGGGTTTGTTGGATGATGAGGGGGGTTGGGGAGGGGGGTCGGTTGCATTGTTGAGGGGGGTGTGGGGAGGGGGGGCGGAGGGGGGGTGGTGTTTGTTTGTGGAAGGGTGGTGGGTTTGGAAAGGGTGTGGGGGAGGGGGTGCTTGGAGGTGGAAGGTGTTGGGGAGGGTCGGTGTGGTGGGTTGCAGGGGTAGTTGGGGAGGGGGTAGGGTATGTGCAGGGTGTTGGGGAGGGGGTAGGGTGTTGCAGGGTGTTGGGGAGGGGGTTTGATGGTGTTGCGGGGTGTGGCCCGGTGTTGGGGAAGGGATTCATTGTTACGGGGGGGTTATGCGAAGGGTGAGTCGTGGTTACAGGGTATTGGAAGTGGAGGGTGAGGTTGACTGGAGGTTGGGGAAGGATGGCAACACTAAAATGAGGGGGGTGCAAATGTGACTTTTTCAGATCCTTTGTGTAGTGAGATGAATTGAAACTCTGAGTTCCTATTTCAAATGAGCAGCAAAGAGTGGTTCATGAATGGTTCTCACATAGGCGCACTTATTTGGAGAGTAAGGTGTGATCATTTATTAATCTGATCTGAAGGTTTGTAAATAGGTTTCAATTGTAGATTCGTGATGTAAGAGCCGTTGTTTTGGCATTTTATCCATCATTCACCTTCACAGGTAACATGAATGTAACCAGCAACATATTACCTGACATCTTGATCTGAAGTAAAACCGATATGTATGGTTATCCCAGAGTCCCCGTTTCTGGTTTTCTCAAAACTGGATTTTCCTGTCATCAGTTATATTTCAAGATAAAATATAAACATTTTTTTCAAAAATTCAAAACTCAAGCAAAATTATTTTTCCATGTAACTGATGATTCATTTCAAAAGCACCATTTTGCTGAAACCCCATTGAAATTGACCAACTAATTCCAAAGATATATCAGTTAAAGGGTGGCAAAAACAATAGGAAACAAAAAAAGACATTTTTCTCTTTGTTTGGGGCATATTCAAAATCAATATTTGCGCAATTCCGACTCATTTTGCATGATCACATCACTTACATGATAGAAAAATGGCACACGATTTAAAGCCACTATTGAATGCTTCACAATGTTAATCTATACAACTAAAATGAGAATTATGTATTTTCTCCCTGCGTTGAGGTATTGATCTGATATTGGGATGGGACATCTTGTGCAAGGTTGTGGTAAACTGTTTGCTTTGGCCTAGGGTCAAAGGTAATCAGGGGGCCATTAGTGGTCCTCAGCAAGAATACAGATACCAGCTGGTAACCACAAAAGTCCCTCAAATATCAACCTTAAATTTTGTTAAAGTATGTCATTTTGAGGATATCTATTCAAAAACCAGGCCACAAAGTCGGTGCTATAATTTATCCCACACCCAACAACTAAATTTGGTGAAGACTGAACCATGCGCCCCGTAGCTCTAACATTTGGTGATGAACTGGACCCGGGCTTGAGGCCAACCAACGAGTATATGCGATCTCTTTGGGGCAGGCAATGTGTGTGTGGGACTAGATTTTTTGATTGGATGATTTCTCTTTAGTTGAAAGAGTTAACTGTGGAGATTGGTGTTAATCATTGCTCGCTGGGTGGGAGTGGATGATATTAAACAAGGGCAGATGGCTGTGGGAGTTATGAAAAGTTGAGAACAGGGGATGATGGCAAAAAAGTAAGAGTAATAAGTCTGTTTCATTAGCTTAAACATCGAGGGTGTGAGGAAGAGGGCAGGAGTTTAAGAGTTTAATAACTATACTAGAATATTATATATTATATATATATATGTGTGAGAGATTGGAGCTACTTAAAACCTCTTGTGAATTACTGTCACATAGAAATAAATACAGCCAGTTCATTTTGCGATAATAATGCTACGTCCGCGCTTTCACCATTTTCTCCCACAATATTATATATATTATATATAATAAGTGCAACAAATGATGTAGGGAAGACCATGAATAAGTATTTTGCGTTTAAAAATAACTAGTTGCAAGAAATATGCAAAATAAGCTAATCGGATTGTTGCATTCCACAGTTTATTTTGAAGCTTCGGCCCTAAAAGCCTTCATCAGAAAAAAACTACAACAGAAACAGAAAGAGAGAACAATTAAAAAATATATAAAAACTATCAGAATATCTACAATACAAAAGGAGAAGGATTTCAAGAGGTGGTGGCGCACACCGTATCATCGAAATGTGTACACGATTACGGTATCACGCACACTAAACAACGGAAACAATGGTACGAAAACACTAGCCGGGATACCATAAAAAGGAACGCATTGGCAACGCAGCAAGAAAAATTATGTGAACGGCCATATTGCATATTACTTTAGAGCGAAGGGAAAACTTGGTACATTTGAATGAAAAAGAAGCACTAAAATGAGCTAAAAATAGAGGAGAAACTCACCAAGCTTCATGCTGCCACCACTCGTCCTGTATCATGGAGGAAGGAAAGATAACATGATGATGTGGTTTTTGGAATGGACTGAGTCTGAGATGATGTTTGCGAATCACAGATCATCTGAACAACTTCCACCAAACAATAAAATTTACCTTTTGAATCCTCAGGTCTTCAGTATCAGTCTTGACACTCTAGTTGAATGAGCAAACACCGATGGAAGACTCAAAAACACGCTCTATGCAACCGACTGACAGCCACCGTATTGGACCCCTCTCTCTTGTCACCCAAAACATTTTCTCCAGCATTCCGTTATCGTCGAGTCTTCGGATACGTAGGATATGCTCAGACGAGGCTGACGCCAAATCATGCACCTATTGATTAGAAGGATCTCCACCACACCTTGGAGAATGAGAGGAACAAAATGAGTCATAGGAAAGGAATTGGAAAAGGAGAAATCCTTCCTGAGAGAAAGGATCTCTTCCAATCAACAAAAGAGGAAAACCTCCAGAGTTCCTCTTGTTCTGAACACCACCCCAAGCTTTCTCATGTGCCGCAAATCCGTTAATTGAAAAATGGATACGTACATAAATCACAACGCCTACAGAAAGTTTTCCAAGAACCACCGGTTACACATTTCGCCGCCCTAGGAACCTTAAGGATCTTATTTAGTGTCATCTACACTTCTGAGATCCAAACTTCATCATTGGGGGGACTGGATTCCCCGGATACAGCCAAGAAATGTCATGTCCGTGATCACATTATCGAAGGAAAAAAGTTCACTAGCCCACAGACCAATGATCTTTCCCCATCATCCACGCACCATACATGATTAAAATGGATGGGTTATTACCTCATCCATGTAGAAA